>JAOEGS010019060.1:0-16933 GCA_025447755.1 Corythornis vintsioides
GACAGACACTGCTGAGCTCCCCCCTCAGTCTCCTCTTCTCCAGGCCAAAGAGCCCCAGCTCTCTCAGCCTCTCCTCATTTTCCATCCTTCCCACTCCCCAATTTAAAGGTCTTCTGGCCTCTAAGGGTGCTTTTTGGCCTGTAAGGATTGTTTGGTTTTGTTTTCATCTTTTGGGAACCATCTGCACCAGAGGAATTGAATAAATTATATGAGATTTTTCTGCCCAAAGGCATTTTCCTGTTCAACCATCAGTGTTCTTACACCTGTCAGGCACCCCAACCCCAGCAATTTGACAGATATGTATGGGTCTGAAGAGGTGCCCCATGCTGTACACCCAGCTGAGCTGTGGTCTACATTTCTGTCAAAACTTCTAAAGATAGGGCAAGTTTTGTGTGCTGCTGAGAGAGCATCGTCCCGAGAAGGATGTGTAGCTGCCTTCAGCAGAGGAACAGATGTCTTTTTTTTTTTTTCCTGCAACTTGAAAAAACATGAAGGATGAAAGAAGATGGTGATGCAACTTCTGGCACAGAAAGTCTCCAATGGTTGGTTCCCAGAAGCTGGGAAATCTCACAGGTAAGATGACTGTGTGTCACCTTGTTGTTTACATGGTTCCCCTGAACAGGGATGCTGTTGGAGAAATGTCACTAGGCTAGGTGGCTTTGCTGTCCTCTGGTCCTAGATACCTAATAGCTGCAGGGCTTGGGCAGGGAGTGTGGCTGTCTCTGATGTCACTGCTTGCCCCAGAGTACACCTTTGAGGATTAAGCATGTTGGTTATTGGTGTTCCTCAAAAATAAAATATACCACAAATTAAAATGGAACATTCCAATGGCAGTAGAAATCCCAGCTGTATTTTACCTACTGCTACCAGCTCCATCCTCCTTTCCTCAGGCTCCTTCATCTCCACGGGAGAAAACACACAGATTTTGGTTTGGTTTGGTTTTATTCCACCATTTATTTCTTCTGTTTCTCCCTCATATTTCCACTCCCTTGCTTGGGACACACATTCTATAAACAGGCACACGTACACCTAGATCCACAGTAAGGCACAATCACTCACACCCAGATGGGACACTGCTGAGAGAAGAAACAGGGTACAGAGAATGATTGCAGACAGCCCTGGAATACAAGCTCTAACAAACAGATCAAATGGATTCAAAGGCAACAATGCTCCACAACATGGCTCAAAACTGGGGGGCTGTGTGTCCCAACAAGCCTATGCCACACAGGAGGGGCAATGATGCTGGCTCTTAGCAAATCACACCTCAGTCCTCTCTTCTGAGAAAAAAAGGCAGGCCTCAGATCCACTTCTTTCCTCATGATTTTAGTGCTGGTGAACAGAAAAGAGATATCCCTCAAAACCATTGGTGACACTGTTGTGCTGCAGAGCCCACTCCAGGATGCATGTAAGCTGTGTCATGTCAAATGCTTGTGCCCATCCAGAGAGACAGGGACAACCCAATCCTCCAACTCTGCCCAACACTTGCTGGGAGGAGCTTTGTGATGGATAAAGAGGAGCTGTCTGGTTCTGCCCTTGGTCTCTGTAGCTGCTTCTGTCTTGCTGGACACTAGGTGGAGGTGGCAGGTGCAGGCACTGGCCCCTGACCCTTCACACAGCAAGATGACTGTTTGGCTCAGCTTTTGACAAGCCTGGTTCCCTGTGTCCAGCTACACCACACTTGTCCACAGCTCCACATCATGCTGTAGACATAAACCCTGTGGCCTTGAGCCAGGGCAGCTTTTTATTCAGTATTGCAGATACCATTTCAAGCATTACTGTCAGGAGACTGGTTAGGTGGGGGTCTGTTATCTGTCTTTCCACCAATAACTTTTCTTATGGGCAGCAAATGCTTACATGTGAAGAGGTTTTTTTGCTTAGCAACTGCTAAACCCATGACTTAACTAGTATCCCGAGTGAATGTAAATCTAGTACAATGCCTAAGCACTCAGGAAGGACTGGTTATCCAGCCTTCACCAGTTCATATTCAGTCAGGCCATATGCCAGGAATCTCAGTCACCTCAGACCTCATCTTTCACCTACATAAAATCAATCATCTGTCTCCAGCAAACCAGAAGGCTTTCTATCATGAGTGGCACTCAGTGGCCACATAGTCAAAGTTACAAAAGAGAATCAAAAGATTGGATAGGATCTGGAAGTGAGAAAGACTCACTGACAGGTGGCCCTTCTAAATGTGGACTGAACCCCAAATGTGGATAAGAAAATTTGCCCTGTTGACCTGTGCAGAACATCTTTTATGTGCATCAAATCTGTGGGTTGTTGTTTTCCCCCAGCATTAAAACCACCTCAAAGCAGAAGCACACAGAATAATTGCCTACCCTGCCTGCTGTTTCACAGATCAGCCAGCTCCACCCACACTTACAAAGGAATTTTATGCTTTATGAACATTGTCCTAGGAGTTTTCCTCATGGTCAGAATTCACATTGTCTGCCATACAGCAGCATATATATAGAAAACATACTTTTCCCTATTGTTAAAACATTATTTACTGAAATGTGAATACGCAAAACATTTAAAAAGAAGCGACTAAAAAGGCACCATACACATAATTGATTAACTTAGAATCTAAGACCAATACAGGGGAGAAGAAAAAGACATTCTGGTGCAGGATGAAGGAGCAGAGGCTCCAGGAGTTGTGGTCGGCTCCAAAACAGTTTTTAACAGGTCTCTCAGTCCCTGAATATCACCAAGGAACATCATCCAGCACCTCTGTTTTGAACTCTGAAGTGATTGCAAGCCAGTCTCTTGTTTCAGGTGTCCCAAAACATGATGGTGCAAAGCAGAGAGCCAGCAAGCAGCCACTCAGCTCCAGGACGAGTCTGGACCTCAGGGGATTCTGCTCCTCTCCTGCCACTGAAGATTTTCCAGTAGCATCCACTTTGATTGGGTTAGATGGCTCCTATTCACATGTTTGGCCTCCTGTGCCCTCACAGGGTATGTCCTTTTCAGAGGGGAAAAGTAAGGAAATGATGAAAAACAATCATAGTCTTAGTAAACAGAGACCTGAGGAGTCTGTGACCGTGGGGTGCTTTGGTAGTTTCCATGCTAGCAGACACAGGCAAGCTGCAGCCTGAGCACCAGCCTGCTTCCTTCAGTTCCTCCCTGCCAAACCAAGGAGGCATTTGGAAGAGGGGGCAGGTAGTTGAGGTGGAATGAGGCATTTCCTCGGGCATCTGTGGCTACATTATCAGTAAGTACATTACCAGAGAACATGTAAGAAGCTGCAATGGAACCAGCCCTGCTTTAGCCAGTGGAAATCCCCTTTCATTTCAAGTGGCAGAGGTCCATGTTTGAAGTGTTTCCAGGGCTGATAATGAAACTGCTATGTGTGCAAATGCTACTCTTGCTAGCAAAACTAACAAGCTAAACACACAGAATATATATGTATTATATATACATGTGCACATATATACATATGTATATAAATATGTATATGTCAGGAGGCATACTGAGATAATATATACATGGTTACTGCTGAGGGAAAGTGTTTTTTACCCTAAATACTATCAAATTGCTTTCAAAACATCATTTGAGCTGGATGCCTGGTGAGCAGGGCCTCTCCAGAATCAGCTTTGCTGCTTCTCCACCTTCTCTCTGTAACAGCACCCAGGAGGGACAGCTATTTCAAATATTCTGCCTTGCAACCTCTGAAGGCCTGAGATTTGATACTTTTGAGATGTGGGGAACAACAAACATGTTGGTGTGTTCTGTCATGTTTGCCATTTCCATTAATAAGTAAAATCCTCTCATATTTTAGGAGCCATCATCATGCTGACCCACCTTACCTGTGTGTCATGGTTATGCTGTGCCCTGATCCTGCGTGGCTGATGTTGAAGGTTCACTGGCAGTCTCTAAGCCTCCTGCCTCCTGCAGTGGTTCAGGTGCCAGGGGTGCTTCTTCAGTGTCTGAGGTTCTCTGTGCATCTGTGCTCTCACTGGTGTTCTTTGCTTCAGCTTCAGCTTCTTCCTTCTCCTCATCCCTCTTTTCCTGTTCGCAAGCACCACCTTCTCCCTCTTCTCCTTTGGACTCCTCAGGCACCTCCTCCTCCTTGGTTCCAGAGGGAGGCTGGGGAGAGTTCTCTTCCCCTGGGGCACCATGACACACTTCCTCACCCTTTGTATCCCTCTTGTTACTCTTGCAAGGAGTCGTTTCCTCTGCCTGTTTTCCCCCTTTTTCTTCATCCTCTGACCTGCTGGATCCTTTTCTTGATGGGGGCTTCTCATCAGACCCTGTTTGTTTCTTTCGCTCTTTGCTTCCCGTTTCTGCCTCCTCTTTCTTGCCCTGGGGCCCAAACACCTCATCCCCATCTTCCTTGGCACCATTTTCTGGAGAGATGGTGACCCCTAAATCTTCTGCATCTCCATACTCAGACAGAGACCTCCTGAACCTCCTGGAGGGAGGTCTGCGCTTTATGGATCCCCGCGTCCGCACCTGGGAGGCAGCAAAAGCAGACAGCAAAGCAGTCAGGAGAGGTACAGGAAAGCACAACAGAGGAAAATACCGTGGGAAACTTGATTCCTACTCTGGTAGCCTCACTATTCCTGCTCTGCTACTGATAGGGAAGGAGAGAAGGACTCCTACCCCTGGAGAGACTACTTGAGAGGATAAACAGCTACGTAATATATGACTTCTTTCCTTCTGTAAAGCTGATGCTTGAGATCATTGTCCCAATTTAAACAGTGATTCCTTCTTCAGTTAGACTCTATACCCAAGGTTCCTGCATTCATTATGCATATGCTGCTGACTATGGATTTCTCAGCCTTTTCTATTTTTGTCAGTTTGGTGGTAGAGGAAGGAGAGCACACTCCAGTTGATTGTGGTGTGTGCAGGTTACAGCTCCCCATTTAAGTGTTGAGCACTCTTTGGGGACAGCTCACAATCCACTGCACTTTACATGGCTCCCCAAACTGCACCTCAGCCATTTCTGACATTTGCTGGCACATGGCACCTCTTCCTCACAGTGCTCCCTGCCCAGGTACCAGCCAACCTGTTACTGCTGAGCTGAAATAAATGGGTCCTGCTGCTTCACTCCTTCTCTTTACTCATTTGGTCCAGCTCAAGCTGCTGGACCATGAAGCTCCATGTGCAGATGGGCAGAGAGGAGACTCCATGGAGCTACACCAAAATGCTGTTCTGAACCAGGTGCATAGATCTCCTTGTGGCCTTGGCCACAAATGCACGCTGTTATGGCAGGATTGAAGGCTGTTACCTCCTCTTCCTCTTCATCCCCAAGTGATGAGCAAGCTTTACCCTGCTGTGATGAAGAAATCCCAGCACATCACCTACCTTGTTATAGAACTGCAGTTGAGTGCCTTCTGGGGGTTGATCAAAGCTGACTGGTGTCTCATTCACTTCACTGGGCTGGGACTGAATCCCCGGGCTGCTGGGTGTTGACGGAGGGGTGCTGAACGGAGAGACCAGGCTTTTCAGAACGGGGCTTTTGGGAGATGCTCCCGGTAGCAGAGCAGCTGGAGCAAAAGCCAGATTGGCCTGCAAAGAAAACCCCCCGTCAGAGGCATGCATGACACCGGCGTGTACTACATGCGATAACCACACGGAGGAACCCTTGCTCTTGCCACAGGAGCTGTCACCTCTCTCGGCTGGCACAACCCACCTACCTCCTGGTTATGGGTCTCTCCCGGTGACGCTGTCAACAAACAAGTCCAGACAGAGAAGTTATGACTGGACATTTGCCCTTCCCCAGCAGCTGGATGTCGGGACATGTCCTTTTGTCATCCTGTGGCCTTTTGGGATTTTCCAGTGACCCAGCCAAGCCAGCACAGAGCACAGTGGCTGTGCTGGGAGAAAGTCCAAACAAGCAGCCAGCAATCACTTCAAGACTTAAACCATCCCTCTGTGTGCCCAAGAAGACCTCACATTTTCAAGCCTGGCATGAAGGTCTTCTGAATGATCCCTGCAGTCGTCAGGAGTGAGAAGACCATGGAAAGAAGCAAGCTTATGATTAACTGTGGCAAAACACTTTCTGCTGGCCTGTCACTAAGCAGCTCTGGTAGGCAAATGTCCTTGGGAGCATTAAGAGGGACAGCACTGTGACATGAGTGGGTTTACATTGTGTCAGGGCAGCCAGGAGGCACTGCTCTGGAGCCACATGTGCTGCCAGGGAAGGCAGCTGGCAGCAGCAGGGCACTGTGTCTACAGGCTGAGTCCTGAGCTGGCCTCAGTGACAGGAATCAGGTGCTGCAGAGGGATACAAAAAGGGCAAGAAGCACTGGGGATGTCTGTGAATGGAGGTGAGGGAAGCACAGAGCTTCTAGGCACACACAGGGGAGTGCCAGAGCTGGGAGCACACTCCTCACTGCCAGGATTGTAGCTGCCTGCACTCTAGGCCAGCTCCCCAGTAAGAGTACAGGTGACTTGGTTTGATTTAGGCTGCTGTGAAGAAAGACCTGGAAGAAGCCTCAGACACAGTATCCCTCATTTTCTCTTGCAAGCTGCATTTCAACTGAGGCTTCTGCCCCTGCTCCCTACTTGAGCTATGCTGCTGCCATGCCTGTGCCCAGCCATGTACCCTGCAGATCCAAATGGTCCTGACCTGCTTAAGGATGTGCCTCAGGATCACTTGTCTGTTTCTGATGCAGGTTAAAATCACGAGACCTGCTCTGCCTTCCTTGCTTGTGTATTCTGGGACTGGGTCCTTGTTGGTGAGGCCACTGCCCTGCTTACCAAGCTGCCACCCCTGGCTTCTGAATCCCCTCCCCTGTGGCTGCTCCACAAGGGAAGTAGCTATGATAAATGCCAGTCAGCTTTCATTTGCTGGAGCAGCCACATAGGCTCTTCCAGGACCTACCTGCAGCTTCTCAATCATGGGGGAGCTTTTCACCTTGACCTTGGGAATGGGGCAAGCATTTGGAGACCGTTTCTGAAAAAACAAAATGCAACATGAAAAAGTCTCAGTAAAGTAGGTGAAAAAGAGAAAACACAGTGAAGACAGAAAACTTGGAAGAGATAAACAGAAAGTGCTAGTAGGGGAGCAAATAGCATCTTCACACAAACGTTTGTCTTCTTCTTTCCTGACACTGGTCCCCATTTGTTTTCTAGCCATCCTAGGGCTCTACATACATGTGTCCTTCCTCTGGAAGAAGAGGTGATTTGTCTGCTTTCTGGTGAAGTATCTGAGTTAGGTGATGTGTGTGTGTTAGCTCTGCTGCTACGTGGCTTTCATTAAGCTATCTAACATGCAATACAGTTTCCCCTGGTATTATTTCAGGAACAGACAGATAAAATTTACTTCTTAAATGGTACAAACCTTAATGTTGGTAAACACTGTGAACTTTTTTTGTGTGATGGGAAAGACTTTCTGACACCACTTGATTAGGGGAGTTAAAGGATATCCAATTAGTATGGACAGAAAAGGCCTAAGTGGCTGGAAAGGTAGAGCTATGAAAGGCTGAAAATAGCTTGAGAAAGGGAGAAAATGTTTAAGAAGGGGCATGTTGCTTTTTTTCATGTGCACAGGAATCAAAGATTTTAAAGCTAATGCTCCTTTGGCACAGAGGCAGCAAAAGCCTGTGCTGTCAGTGAAGAAGGACAAGGACTAAGAACTACCCCCCTGTTAAGGGCTGATGGCAGTGTGAAATTTGATGGGTAGACCTCACACACTGAAATATGGAAGGACAGAAGTGACTGGAAAGGACCTGAGCATAAACATGGGTGAGCAGCAGCCAGATTACTGGGACTTGCTCATTCAAAGATGCTACATGGAGGACACTGCAAGACCATACTCTGTAGGCATTGCTGACAAACCCCCTCTTGCCCTTTTTCTGAAGAAGGAAATATCTCAAGAGCAGAACTGTTGTTACATTGCAGGCAAACTTCTAGAGTTCACCTGAAGGCAACAAAGAGCATGGATAGTCCCTGTGCTAAGAACTGTTCAAATCTAAAAAATGCCACCAGTTCCTGCTTTAAAATGCTTGAAAGCTGGTAACTGGGTGGATCCATCAGTGCTCTCAGGGTAAAAACAAAAGCAGTAGAAATGGGATGTGTATCCTTGCTGCAGGAGTGGGAAAACAGTGCTGAGCTGAGTCTGAGTCAGTGTGTGAACTGGGAAGGTTTGATGCTGCATGACTGATGTCTTTTGCTGCACAGCCTGATCTCTCTGCTACCTCTCACCACGTGTCTCAGCAGAAAGAGGCTGCAGAGAGGACTTTTTCACCCTGTTAAACTGATACTCACTTGCTCATCATTGTCACTTGTCTCAGTTTTGTGGGAATACAATGGAAGGGAGCAAGGTGGTTTCCTCCGAGTTGGCTTATGTGGTGGCACCTAAGAGAAGAAAACAACAGCAGCAGGGAAATCAGTTTGGGGTTTGGTTTTTTTTGCTGTTCAAAAAAGGAAGTGAAATTCAAGCACCAAAGGGCATGCTCTGTAAGTGATCCTTGGATGGCAGGGCTCAGCTTACCCAGAGTCACCCAAAGGTAGCACAAGGGATTAGCCCATGGGCACGTGGCCAGCATGTTAGGTGTGCTTGTAGCATCTCCAGCCCAGTCATCTCAGTGCTGGAAAAGTAGTTTATATCTCTTTCCATACCATGAGACACAACCAACACTTCAGGCTTTGTGCAAAGGACACTCTTCTAAGCTGAGGAGGGTGGAGAAGCCCCTCCTGCCCCCCCCCCAGAAGCTGCATCTTGCTGGAAACCCCCTCACACTGGAAGAGCTTGTTGGTGTTCTCTTCCCTGTCTTATTACCAGGATTTCCTTTTAATGACTTTCCACTGCTTACCTGCTCTGTGAGTTTCCTATTTGGCATCTGATGTATTTTAGGGGTAAAAAGGGGAATTCTGACTGTTTCCACATGCCCTACAGCACCATTCATTTCTTTCTAATGAAGAAGAGCAGCTCACAGAGACAAGTTGTCAGCTGCAACCTTTAACTTGACTAAGAAACAGTTAAGGAACAAGGCCAAGTAACATCAGGGATGCCAATTCCTTCTCTGTCCTGGGGCTCTCAGAAGTGTGAGAGTGCTCACTAGGAAGATGCAGAGCACAGCACCTATGGAGCTGCTTCTTTATTAGCATTGCTCTGGTCTTGAAGCCAAGCTGTCTCTATTTTTATGCAAAGTTGTAGTCCCCAGGCAAGCTGTTAACACACTCTTCATGTGTTAACAGACAAAACACTTGGATAATGTTGTGGATCTTGGATAATATCCACAATATAACATTTGGATATTTTACTTTCTAACTGGCAGGCATGTGAGAAGTTGGAATATGGCATCTTTGATCTCTGCAGAGTTGGCTTTCTTGGAGGGCCTGTAGACTTCATGTCACTTAGCTTCTGGTGGTGCTGCACCCAGCCATGGCAGTGCTATGACTCTAAGCAGCCAAAGGCAGCCCTGCCCTCATCCTTATGATGCTAGAAAGCAAGAATATCATGTCTTATTGAAACCTCACTATTTTGCAAATAAGAAATGCTCTGCTGTGCCACAGTGAATGTTTCAGAGGCTGGAAGGTTTGCCTCTGCTTGGCATGGGTCAAGCAAGGGTTAAAGACCATCCACTCAGCCATTAATCTGAAGCCAGCTTGAGAAAGCTGGTGGGGAAGTGACAGATGGCTTGGAGAGAAAAGACAGGAAACTTTGTCCTCCTCTGTCTCCTGAGAAAATTAGTTTCCTCCCAGTATGAGGCCCCTCCACACTGTCTTGGCTTGGGAGCAGCAGAGGTCTGCAGATAACACAAGAGAAGTCTGGGAACTCACTGCCTTCTGAAGGCCAAGGGACTCAGTGCAATTAAATCCCACACCTTAAAAAGGAAATTACTGTAATGGGACACAGGGAGTGGAGCACTGGTGACCAGAGCTGGGTAAAAAGTGCTTGAGAAGAGAGTGGCTATTCCCATCCTGGGGCCTGCCTATGGGAGGGCTAACTCTGATAGAAGATGGCTTGCCAGCCCTGCAGGACTGAGGTCACCCCTGCATCCAGCCAAAGCCAGGAGGGGTGACAGAGAGGATCCCCTCAGGCCCAGCCTGGGATATGCAGAGCAGCAGAAGGAAGCAGCTCAGTTTTAAAGGGGCAGCCACTGACTGAAGTCATCAGCAAACATTTATCCTTCTGAAAAGTCAAAAAGAGGGCTCTCCTAAAATGCCAGCTTCCACTCATAAATACTGGCTTTCCTTTCTTCCTAAGACTCATATTCAAGTGTTTTGCTTATCTGCTGAAAGACAGTGTGTGAAGTAATGCTTGGCATAGTGGGATTTCAATAAAATAAAGTTTTGACAGGATAGAGATAGGCACAGAAACATCATTGGGAAGAGGTAACAAGGGCAGTGAAGAGAGCTTTCTGTTTCAGACCTGTAGCAGTAATCAGCCAGAGGAAACCTCCTTTTGTGCTGCCACTGGCTTCTATATTGTGTAATCTGTTTGCTTTCTTTTTCCATGGCTCAATATTAGCTATTTCATCATCCATTGTTGCCCTCTGCTGACAAAAGCCAGTCCAGAGAGTCCCTGTGTTGCTGGCTGCTCTTGTTAGGTGTATCTGTGTACACTGGCAAGCTTTGCAGTGCCTCAGTTACAGTGTGTAGCTGTCCTGAGGCATGGCTCTACCAAAATACTCATGCATGGAAGATACTGTCACAACCTGCCTTTCACTAGGAGACAAATCCCTTGTGGAGATGCAAAATCAAGGTGGACTCATGCTCAGATCACTGATGCTCTAAATTCTACAAGCAAAGATGAGTGCCTCATCTCCCACACAGTCACCTGCTGGTGGCTGCAGGGCTCCTTACCTCTTTTCCAGTGATATTGGCTGCTTGCTCTTTGAACTTCCCTGCTAGCTGAGCCACTGAGGGTGATGCTGAGTTGTCCACCTCTGAGTTGGTCTCTGCTGGCCTGTTCTGACAAATGGGGAACAAGAAGATGTGAGCAAAAGCTGGAGAAAGCCAGCAGGCTAGAGAGAAGCCTCTGTATGTGTTATAAAGTTCAGGAGTAAGCAGGGACTTAGAGCTGAGTTTCTCACATCTGGCATCAATCATCCAGTCTGAAAGCAAGAGGTTAGGGAAGACAGGACATAGCAGCATTTTTTAATATCCCAGAAAAATAGGGATTTGTGCAGAGCCTTTCAGCTCCAGTTGAAAAGCCTATACACTGTTTTTCACTGGAAGCAAACTAAGTATTTGAAGCCAAGTGTCTGTTCCTCATCTTTTCCTCACAGTGAGCAGATGGAGCCAGGCAGTAAAGGATGTTCCCATACACCTCAGCCCTCCTAGCCCTCTTCTATTGCCCTGGTCAACAGCACCCTCCCTTTTCCAGTGCTTCTTCTGAGAGAAGCCATTCTCCATCCTCACAGCAAGCCATCATCTGCTTGGGGATCTCTCTTGGCTGTTTTGCTTTTTTTTTTTTGTCAGTGAAATAAACAAGTGGCTGGGGTGGAGGGAGGAAATACCAGGGCTGAGCAAAAAGCTTCTCCTTCCCTGTGCTGACAACAGGCTAAGAAGTGGGAGGGTCACTGGAGACTACATGGTGTTGCTTTTCCCACAGTACACAGCCCTGGTGTTATTCCACATTCACCTTGTTTGCTTTGCCATGTGTGTATCAAGCAATATTAGTAGAAAGCCTTGAAATCAAAGCTGATGAAAGGAAACCTTTCTTCTTCATATCTAGCATCTGATGCCTGAGAGAATCTAATCAGAGGAACTGCAAACAACAAGCACCAGTCCTTGTTTTGATAGAGGCAGAGACTTAAAACAACAAACCCAGCTATGAACCATCAGGAAGGACCCTCATACCCCTACTCCCTGTAGCCACCACGAGCATATGACAAGCACCACACTTCTTTCTGTCTCAATCCTCTTCTGCTTCTCAGTCAGAAAGTTTCCCCAAAGACCACTGCTAGAGGAAGACATTTCTATTTCTCCAAAGGCTCCAGCAGAGAGAATTTGAAATATTTCTCCACCTCCCTTTATGCTGCTATGCCTGGGAGAGATCTGTTGTTTCATTAACCACTCGTTCAGCATCCCTGGAGATCACATCCATCTGGCTCATGTCTGTACCTTTTCCTTTGGGTCACACTGGAGAAAGAGCTGTGGAAACTTGAAATCATATTAAAGAAGGAATTTCTTTAGACTCTAGTTTCTATACTAAAAGAGGTTACATTAAGGATCATCTCATCACCTGCATCTTGGAGCACTCTCTAATCTGAAATACCCTGTAGCAAGCAGCACAGCTAAGGCCCATTTGCATTGTGGAAAAGGGCCTTTCCCTTTCTCAGAGAGCTGTAAATAAATGCTCTCAAAAATTGCCATCTTCTTCCTCCCAGGCCCACAGGCTCCAGTAGATGTCTGTCTCTGTGTTTCCAGGATCCTGACTACATCTACCCCAATAAATTTCCTATACACTTGGACCAGCTTTTCTGCATCCAGCCACAAAAGCCATCTCAAGATGTCTTCTGTCCATGAACTTCTTAGCACCTTCCTCCCATTTTTTTCAGCCTTCATTAGAGTAATTACAGGCAGGGGAATGGAAGAAGCAGTAAGGTAAGCAGATCAGCAGGGTAACCAACTGCACATGATAAAAGATGGCTGGGCTGAGTGGGAAGGGAGAGCAGCTCTGGCTTCCAGCAGTGAAGGGAGGGCAGGCTGCAAAGGGATTCAAGAATGAACCTGAGGAAGGCAGGATGGATTGGGAGGCTTGGGTGAGCAAACCAATTGTCAGGATAGGCAGAATGCACACCTGAAGTGATGACTGAGGAGCCACAGGTGCTCAGTGTCTGTGGCAGAAGAGTTGCCTGCCTGGTAGTGCCTTTTACTCCAAGAACTTCTTTCACAGCC
Organism: Corythornis vintsioides; assembly: GCA_025447755.1. Taxonomy (NCBI): domain Eukaryota; kingdom Metazoa; phylum Chordata; class Aves; order Coraciiformes; family Alcedinidae; genus Corythornis; species Corythornis vintsioides. The sequence goes on from JAOEGS010019060.1 coordinate 12,796, forward strand.
CTTTGCCTTTACCCAGAAAAAGCCACTGCACTTCCTCTTGGCCTCTCTGACCTCTTGTTTTAGGGTGGGTGTGTTTTCTCTTTCCCTTTTTTTTTAGTTACAGGCTGAAAACATAGCTCCCTTTCTTCAAATGTGATCAAAGCTGGAAGGATTCCATGCAGTTGTCCCTTTGCTGGTGGCAGGCAGTGAGTGCAGTGTGGCTGCTCTGGCACACAGCTCTCTGGCCAGGGTGCAGGAAGCAGTGAACATGCCATTCTAAGATTAGCACAAGTAGCCCATGGGCTGTGTCCTCCTGAAACTGCCAGCTGCAGACTCTCCAGTTACATGTTTTGCAACAGGAAAAGTCCTTTCTCATTTTCCTTCTGGCAATTCCACCACTGTCCTGCATCCAGCTTTTTCTACACTTTGGGTTTCTTTTCCTTTTTGTTTTTGTTTTTTTTCTCCAGCTGATGAGCCAGGCTGTACATCTTCTCATCAAGGGGAAAGTGTCTTAATGAGGCACTCTGATGCAAAAATTTCCCTTCTCTGCTCTGCATGGAGAACACCATCCCACTGACTTCCAGAATTTGGACTGTCAGTCTCCCTCCCACTGGAAGGAAATTTGGAAGCCTCACTCTCTCACTCTTACCCCAGCCTCTTGCAAATCTAAGACACAGTCTGCTCCTCTCTCCCAAGAGCTCAGTGCTGTCTCTCTCCTGCCCCACAATATTAATGCAACCTCACCCATTCCTGGTCATTTTGCCTGTCTCAGTGACATAGCCCCCCACTTTTAGGAATGATGAAGAAAAGCAGCTCTGATCTTTTTTTTGGAAGAAAAAAAAAAAAGTTAATTTTTGCACTCTTTTCAGTCAACTGGTGGTTCTTTTCCTTTTCAGAAGAGAAACACAGTCATCCTGCACAAACTAAACCCAGAAAAATAAGGTAAAAGCACAAACTAAAAGCAGCAAAATAAGGTAAAAGACTTACCCCATCAGTATTTTGGTGGCTGCTATTCTGAGGTCTTTTACTGCTCCAAAAATATACTTACTCAACACATAAAAGTAAGTGTCTAAGCTCTGTATTCTGAAAAATGTCAGATAGAGCAGCAAACCAGGAATTGAATGATGCCATCACTGTGAGCATGGCATTGTCTGCAAAAGAGGAAATGCATCTAGCAAGTTCTCTGTATGGGGTTTCACTTTCCTCTTCCAAATAACTTGATAAAATTGAGTGCCTTTGAAAAAGGTTCTCAGCCTCGTCTTTCTGTATCTGCTCTTAAAACTGAACATGGTCCCTCTGGCAGCACTGGGGAACAATCCCAACTCCACTGATAATTTATTGTGCCAATAAATGTGAGGGACTAGTGAGGCTGCCTGATGTGGGAGTAATGACATCTCCCAGAGGGGGCCCCTGGGACAGAAACATCATCACCTGTCTCAGTGACATTGGCCAATTCTCTTGCTAGAACCCATGGGCACCAGGTGAAAGAAGGTGCCTATTAAAGGTCCACAGAAAACAGGTAAAGAGATTGAAGCTTCTCTGTGTATTCCATTTGGGTACTCACAAAGAGTTCTTACAGATTATGGGTTGAAGCTACAGGTGGGAAGTATCACTGAAGACAAGTTTCTCATTAAATCAAAACTGCAAAGACTCCTGGGGAGAACTGTGAAGCCAGAGGTGGCTTTGGGGATAGCTTTGAATGTCCTGATGGCAGTTTTGTTCATGATTTATCCCCTTGAAACTGAAAGGTATCATAACTCCATTTTATGGGATTGATATCCCACCAGTTTTGTCACTGTTCATAATATGGCACTGGAAATGCCAGTTGGAAAGGGGGAGTCAGAAGCAGCTAATGAAGGAGAAGTTCAGGTTTGGATTTGTGCACCTACCTGTCTTGGCTGATGAAGCAAGCAGTGCTCTATTAGCTGCCACACACTGGAGTGTTTTGGCTTAACCAGCACTTAAATCCCAGATATTTGGATTCTCATGTTGCTTTTTGAGTTTGGTTGGTTGGTTTTTTGTTGCTGCACATACAGTCTACCTCAGCAAAAGCAAATATAGTAAAAATAATGACAAATGTAGTGTGTCAGAAGCAGACACAATAAGGTATAGAAGGCTCAGGGCTGGTGACTCCATGATACCAATGGGATCAGGAAATCTTCAGCACACAGCTCTCAACACTGTGCCACAAGAAGGGAGCTGTCAGTGTGCTACATGAAAACAAGAGAGGGTCAGTGCTTTTGGGGTGCAGGCTGATAATGTCCTGCTTTTGGCAGAAAGACATCTTATGTTTGCAACTGCTCATTCTCCCTTGACCTTTCCATTCCCCCTTCCCCCATCCCTGCACCCATGTGAGTTTGTTGGGCTGTGCTGTAAACTAGAACACTGAAATGATCTGGGTTAAAAATAACCTTCTAAAGAGTGAAGGGTCTTATTTTTAGCCCAGATCATTTCAGCAAACCTGACAAACCCTTACAGTGCCAGAGTGGGAGGGGATGGTGGGGAGGCAGGAGCAGGGGTGAGGACTTCCCTTTAACCACTCTGGCCAGAGGCTGAGAAAACTGCATCCTTCAGAGTGCTTATGGGACAGAAAATGGCTATTTTTGCATGCCTGCTTGTAAAGGCAGTTCTGGTCTGTGGCATGGGGATTTCACCTTGCAGTCTGCTGCCTCCCACCTGAGACACAGCTGAGTGCAGGTGGTGAACCCAGGGAGTGCCTGCAAGCCACAGTGGGGAGTGATTCAGAAGTTTCTGTTAAGCATCCACCAAATCCCTGCAAACACCATGTCAGAGATCTCCAGAAGCCCCACTTCAACCAGCAGCAGCTGCATGTGTGGCTGGGGAACAGGTTTTCTTCACTCTGTGACAGAGGCAAAGCTCTACACCTGCAAGGCCTGCTCAGTTAAGGAAGCAATGAGGGATGCATCTTTAGAGAGGAAACCACTTAAGTCAAAATAAACATCATCACACTTTGCCTGGAGACCAGCAAGGAACTCTGTGAAGAATTGCTGTGGTTTCCTTTGAAATTAAACCATCAATCTTCATGAAAGGATTTCAGGAGGGAACAGAGCCTCTTGCAGACCCCTTCTTCCCTGCCTGGCTCAGCCCTCCAAAGGCAAATGGCAGGCTCTGTGTGCAAAGCCTCCCCAGATGTGACTCCTCAGTTTTCAGTAAGGTTTTTTTCTCTGGAGCCAACTGGTCATAGGTCTTGTGTGCATGGGAAAGCTCACACCATGTCCACAGGGGCAACTTCTTCAGCCTGTGTGCAGAGCAGCACAGACTTCATCTGACAGAGGTGCCTGGTTTTCAGCATACCCAAACTCATTTGCAATCAGCTTGGGTGAAAAGAGCCACTCTCAGAGTTGGCAAGTACCTGCCTTTCTGACACAGAAAGCAGCTGTTTGGGAATGACACGGTAAGATGCAGTGGGAGACATGCTCAGGAGCAGGAGCTGAGGGAAATGTCTCCTGCCCCCACAGTGAGGTGCTGCAGCCTCTCTCCTGAAAAGACTCAACTGCAAAGATGGAGTTTGATGACCTGGAGATCTCCTGCTTGCTTGCAGACCAGTCAAGGGAGAAGTGATGACAGTATTAGCTCCTCCCATACTGCCCCACCAATTCAGGGTGACCATTTACACAGGCCAGAACTAACCCCTTCTCCTTGCCCATACTCAAGTACTGAGGACAGCTGGAGGCAAAAGGTTCACAAACATTCACACAGTGCATTACCTGAGGTACAACTCCTTTCTATCTGGGCAGGACATGAGTTTATACTCTGGAGAATGCATCAATGACTGCATTTCATCACAGCCAAGCACACCTGTGTGTCAGAGCACTCCTATCTTTTTACACAATAATTTCAACACAATAATTTTAAATACCACAATAATATTCAATAACAATGCAAAAAAAAAAAAAAGAAAACAGAAAAAAAAAAGAAAAACAATGTGTCTGCATGAATTGAAGTAATAAAATATTTCCTTCAGGTAAGAGTACCTGTTCTAAAGGCAAGTGTCCAAGAGGACAATTCACCAAACTGTCCTTTTCTACCCCTAGGTTCAATACTGTTCAAGGAAGATAATCTCACAGCCTGGGTGAGAATCCTGTGAGCTTTAAGAATGTCAACTTGCATGGAGTCCTCATTCTTTTATTCCAAGCTG
>JAOEGS010019060.1:18295-34149 GCA_025447755.1 Corythornis vintsioides
GCCTATGTGTAAGAGGGCCTGGCTAGTTAGTTTAAACTCCTGGTTGGAGTTTCTTTTCTCAAGAAAGCATTGCTGCCTGTTTGGATCACAAACCCCTTGCTTGCTCTGGGCCCTTCTCTGGTATTTCCTTCCAGGACTACCTAGAGCTCTTGAACATCAAGGCAAATGTTTATTGTCAGTACAAACACACTTAACTGTCACCCTGGGTAACAGGGACCACTGGCTGGAGTTAGGTGGGGTGGTCCAAGAGCATTGCAAATGCAGGTGCATGTCCACTGCCCCCAGTGATGCTGAGTGCCAGGCAGGATGGGATGGGCAGCAGAGAGCAGCCAGTGCCAGACAGGCAGGTGAGGAGCTGTGTCCTCCACAACACAATTATAGGGAACAACTGGAGACATCAGGAGATTAGAAGTGGTGAATACACATCTACTGTCTATTTCAATGCAAATAAAATGAGATAATAATTATTTTACCCTCCCCTCTGAGAAGTCCCTTCTTTTGCTGCTGATGCATTCCTGCTGGCAAAGTGGGTGCAATGCAAGGGTTACATAGTGCTGTCTTTCATGATGGGCACTGTTCACCAGTGCCAGCTTTCTCCATAGCTTCCAAAAGGCACTTTCTCACAGGACTAACTGCATGAAGACTCAGCTGAACTGGATGAGATTGGATCACTGCTGCTGTCCTCACAGCCTGCTGGGCACAAAGTGGAGAAAGCAGCCTCCTGTTTGGGTAGTTCATTAGTAAAATGTCCTAACATGAACAGTACAGGCTGGAGAGGCCTGGAAATGTCTGAGGCTGGATTTACAGCAAGTTCTCATTTTCTTCATGCCATGGTATGTAGCTCTTGGAGTGCCTGGCCTGGGCTTGCTAAGGCAAAACCAGCAGGTAGCTCTGTGAAAGGTACCAGTGAGATTTTGAGTCTCCCTTTTAGTAAGGACAGCATTTGGCAATTGCCTGGTGCCTGCATGTTCCCAACACGACTCAGGACAGTCCTTACAGGAGCATTACTTCAAACCTTCATGGTTAGGTGCCTCTGCTGAGAGGCAGCAAAGAGGCAGGGAACTGCAGCACCTGGTCACTGCCAGGCAGCTGCCAGTGCAGGGGCAGCACGTCTGAAACCTCAGCTGGTGTCCTGCAGCAATCCCATGCAAGCTGCTCCTGGCTCTGCTGTGTCCTGTGCAGGACAAGGCAGCTGGCTGTTTCTGGAAGGAGGTGGCAGACTATTTAAAATGCCAATTAATTGGTTTAGGGTGTAAGTGTACAGTTATGAGAGTCCTTGACTGAGGTGATTGCAGAGACTTCCAGCAACATTTGGGTGTGAGCATTTCATTGTCGGTAAGAAGGAGTTTTTGTGAGCTGCCTGATCCTGTTTTCTTGTGTTCACCATGCTCAGAGCATCCTCCCAGGGGAAGGAATGGAGAGATGAGGATGTGAGGCATGTAACATGGAAATGCCTGATTTCTAATGCCAGCGTGGCCAGGTCAGGTGGGTCAATCCCAGGTTTGTGCAGCAGCAGCATCCCAGGCACTGGTTGAATTTTCATGTCAAGCATGCTGATGCCTGGCAAAGCAAAGGAACTGGCAGAAGGAAAACAGATAAGCTTCCAATCAATTCAAGGAGAAATGGGCTCTGCCTTTCCTGTAAGAGGGCCATGAGTATGTAATTGCCTTATTACAAGCTTGACACAGCTGCTTGCAGACAGCACAAGCAGCCAACCTGGAAATCATTTCAGGCAGCAGGAAAAGGCTTGTGGATAAAGTTGATATGAGCTGCATGTAGTCATACCCAGCCACACCAATGGAGAAACAATAAGAGGCACAGAGGCTGTGCCCACACGAGCAGTACAGCAGCCTTTCTCTGGAGCAGCTCCTTGCAAGAGGGGTTCTCCTGTCACCTGAAACAGCATCAACTTCCAAAAGTCATCCATGCTGGGTTTTAGTCCCAGACATGCAGAATAGGATTCTCCCTTCTGATTCTTTGGGATGCACTAGTGTGTCCATTCAAGACTTACTCTGCCATGATGAGCACATTTCTTTTTAGAGGAGACTCAGGTATTTCAGATTCTACACCCTGAAGGAAAATAAGAATACAGCAAGGGTCAGAATGTGATGGTTTATCATCTGGCTACTGTAGGTGGTGGCAAAATATTTCAAAGCACTTCACTGCTACCCAGTGGTACCCTGCAAACTGCAAACAGGATCTGAGACACCAGAAACCTTAAGCACTGAGATACAAAGATGCAACTGGTTTGACAAAGATCTCTGCAATCACTAAGTTTGACTACACTAGAAGACTAGATTAATGTGTCTCCTCCCTTTATGAAGTCCTGAAAATTCAAATGTCCTGCTATTTCCTTTGAGTTAATATGTCTGTTTAGAAAATACTGGAATACTGGATGTGTTTACCTGGAACAAAGAGTTTTAAAAATTATTTTTTTTTTTAATTTCTTCATTATAACGAGCATTTGTTATTAGAAGAACAATGTTGATGATGCAGCAGCTCTTCCCTTGCCTTGTGAGCACCAGTGACACATCTGCAGCCTTTTTCCACCAAGTTTACAATAACTAAGTATTTGACAAAGAAACTTTGTGCCTTCTAGTTCACTGGCATGTGGAGGAAAGAAAGAGGTTCTTTCTCAGAAACTATCCCTTGAATAGGTAAGTCACTGAGGTTGTGTTGTTTCAGGAATCCACAGACACTCCACATGTGGAATAGCTCATTTGGAGCCAAGGACTGATCTCTACCCCTAGCAGAGTGATGCTGATGTCTTCATCTACATCTGACTACAGCTGTTACCAAGCCAGTGGTCTGGCTGGACTGGAGTGTATTTCTTCCCATGTGTCTTTAGCAGCTTTTAGAAGCAGTGGCTGGGATCTGTCCTTGACATGCTCAGACTACTAGCAAATGTCTCCATGGATAGAGGGTGAGATGGTAGCTCTGAAAAAGAGCAGTGATGGCCACCATAAAACATAGCTGGTTTTCTAGTGCATCAGCTGCTTACACAGAGCTCTGCTCCTGGCCAGGGTTTCCCCAGCATGCTTCTCAGCTTCCCAATATTTACCTTTCAGACATCTGTTTTCCTTAATGGTCTGGGAACTGTACACAGCCTGTCATGCTTCCCCAAATTAATTGGTGCCTCTCTACGTGTACTTCCAGGCCTTGTTCTGGAGAGCTTTTGCTGCTGCTGCTCTAGAAGGATGAGGGCTGAGCTCATGGAGTAACAACAGGCAAAACCTCCCAGGCTGCCAACAGGGAGATGGAGAGCAGTGCATTCTGTGAGGCAAGTGCATCCAATCTCATGAGAGTGCAGTCTCCTCAACTAGGGCACAGCAGAGAGACAAAGTCAGGAAGGCTGGACATGGCTACACACTCTTTCAGCAGGGAATTAAATGCATGGATTATGGTTCTCATCTGATACAGACCTCTGAGATGAGCAGCCATCTGTTGGTTACAGTGTGCCTTGCAGAAAAACTTTCTTTTAAACCATCTGAATCATAGTGTTGCTTTAAGTGAAAGCATAGTCCTGTGGATGCACATGAGGCTGCACCCTGCTCACATCTGCTCTGAGACACTTGGCCAAAGGAAACAGGCTGAGTGAATGGAACAGCCTCTCTAGTAGGAAAGGTCTCAGCCCAGTGAAACCCCTTTCAAATGCTACTCCTTTTAGTTTCACCCGTGCTCCCATGGCAAGAAAAAAAAAGCCCTACTTTTAACAGAGGTCTGAAATAAGATGAACTTCAAAAGGACAAGGCTCAGCAAGATGCTTCAGGTGGGATGTGGGACAACTCTTGTACTGAAAAAGTGGTTAAAGAGGATCACTTTAAGCAGGTGCATATGTCATATATGTTGTTATTTATCTCATCTGAGGCTATTCAGAAGGTGAAATTAGAAACTGAAGTCACTGAACTTCCAAAGAAGGGACACAGAGAATGCAAGAACCAAAGACAATTCAAATTACTTCTGATAAATGCTGCAAGTAGCCTGTGATACCTCCTCATCTAACCTCAACCCTAGGGACAATCTAGTTGTAGTATCACAGGGATTCAATTCCTCTTAATTTATCATGCTGGGAACAGAAAATTAGAAGGGTAAATGAGCCTACACAGAGCTCCCAACTGCTGCAGCTTCCAGGACTCATCAGTAAGGACTGTGCTGTCTTAGTAACACATTGCTATTAAGTTAGGTCTACACTAGATACAGGCAGGTCAGAGAAGGAGGTTTGTTTTTATCTGAGCCAGGAATTTAGTCTAAAAAGATATGCAGATATGGGCCAGAGGAAAGTGATAGCAAGCACTCAGCTAGCAGACAGCTTTAGGTGTGAAAGTTAAGCTATCTCCACAGAGCTGTGTTTTTGGCTGGACCCTGGAGGGCTCAGCAGTGCTGAGGATCTGGGTCTGTGAGGCTGCTTTTCCAGCAGTTTCCTCCCCTTCTGGTTCCATCTGGAGCACCCAGTTTGCAAGACCTTTGGACACCAGGCCCTACAAGTGAATTCAGGCAGCTGTAATTTGCAGTTATGTTTGCAAAGGCCTGTCTGAATTTGCAGCCCAGCCTGGATCAGCCCTCATGACACATCAGGAATTTAGTGTTTTCCACAGGTAAATGATTCTACTATATACCCTAAGGAAAACACACACAAGTAATTATTGAGCTGCAGCTTAACCTTTGACATGGATGTTTTCTGTGATCTGAGAAAGAGAATTATCTCTGTTGCTCAGTTAACCTGCTTATACAACTATCTCAACTCCCCTGTAAAGGAGAAGCCAGTGTTTGCAAGAGCTTTTAAGTGTCCTGCTTACATCAGTGCTCTAATTCTTTTTGCTGATAGTTGATCTGTGGCAAGAAGGGGACCTCTGTTTCTTCAACCTCAGGCACAGTTCTCCAGGTTAAAGCTGGGCCACCAGAACCAGTGTCCAGGCAGTATGCTTCCAGGGCCTGCACACCACTTGCTTAGCATGTACATCAGCCCTAGGGAGCTCTGGCCAGCATGTAGCTGAACTCATGGACCTAAAAATGACAGGTGTTGAGAAGAACTACTGCATTAATAATGATCCAGCCATTTTTGAATTGCAGAGCAAAGGCAGAAGAAATAAAGTATGCCAGTTTCATTACTTGATAGCTTTTCTTTCCCATGGGCTCCAAAAAGAAAAAGCTTCCAGGTTTTACCTTTGAGAATCTACAGACTAAACTGGTGCCTGATACAGAGGTTTGAAGAGCTGCTGTAGATGACACAGGCTTCAGTTTGCTGGATCAGAGCATGAAGCTGCTGCTGTGAGACTGGACCCTGAGTGTCACACTCCTGAGCAAAGTCCTCCAGGGCCTGGCACGGTGAACACTGCTGGTGAGTAACCTACATCAAGCACTTGAGGTCAGAACTGGAGTGCTGTGAGATGCCAGTGCCAAGGGAAGGAGCCTGAGGCAGAAGGGGAGAACCAAGGAAAGTGAGTCTGGTGTTGAGTGCATACAAAGGAGTGAGAAGGGCCAAGAAGAAATCCCTGGGTGGCTGTGGGCAAAGGCTTCTCCTGGAGCTACACAGAGCAGGACTTCATATTGAGTGAGATTAGAAGTCCTGCTATGAGTGGAAAAGACAAATTTGTATTGAGCTGGAAGATGAAAGAGAAGGAGCTAATACTGCTCCCTTTCTGTGGGGGTGACTTGTCTGACTTGTTACCTTTATGCCTCATGCTCCAGTGTATTCAGCAATCCATCCCTTCCACTCTGTCCTCTTTACAGACACCTGCTGTCTAGAGCACTGGGATGCATGCCATTTGTTGGAATGGACAGCCCCTCTGCCTCTCATTGGGAATTAATAACTGAAACTGGGAATGAAAACACTTTTTTTTCCTTGAGGGCATAGTGTTGACAACTCCACACACTTCATGAAGACTAAGTATGAAACTAAATTATAGTTTGCACATTTCACAAGCTAAACACACTTGGTGTAGTGCTTAAGGGCCAGGGAAATTCCTAGGAGACCTGGCACACAAGCTCAAGTGTGTGTATATGAAAACAGGATCTGTTTCATCTGAACTTAACATTAGGGGAACATGGCACTCAGCAGAAAGGTATTTCAAGATGATTGACTTGAATAACCCGTGATTGCTGTTGCAGTACACACTTTGAAAGTATAAAGAAACCTGTTCTTAAAACAGGAAGAAAAGAGTACAAAGAAAACTGGGTTTGTGTTTTACACAGGCAATAAAAGAACAACTCCCAGACTTGCAGATATTACACCAATATATTTTGACCTACCATAGGCAGAAGTCTTTGGGGCTTGAATGATGTATTGTAGCAGGGAGGAATCATAAACATTTCTGGGGCTTGATGTTGAATTAGCTTTTTCTATTTGTCCCACACGTGGAAGTGCTGCAGCCACAGAATGGTCCTGCCCTTCTGGTGGCCATGTCAATAGTATTGCTTGAATGCAACAGAAGATTGCCTCTGCTATTATCTTTATAATGCTCTGTCCAGTTTGTTTTTGAATCTCTCATGGAAAAGAGGTTTCCACTAAATTTGGTTTCCACTATTCCAAACCCTGCTAGACCTCAGTGCTATTTGGCAAGATAGATGTTTTGCCTTTAATCAGATCCTATTATGATACTGTTTTTCCAATGTACTAATTAATACTATTTCCTCTGTGTTAAAGGTTTTAGATTATTGTTCTTTATTTCACTGCAAAGTCACATTGACTTGTTTATTCTTCTGAGTCAGCTCTCCCTCTCCTTTGCTTTTTTGTGTCTTTCAATGAACAACAAGTAATTTGTCTGGATCCTTTAAATACTGAAGCTTTCCAAACTGCACACATTAATTGTCTGTGCTTGAAAAGCTGTGATCCATGTGAGCAATGCATTTCTGGCCTTAACAAGCAGCTTGTAGCTTGGTTCAGTGACAGAGCATGAGGGAAAGGTACTGTATTTTGATGCTCAGAAAAGCATCACTGCATACCATAGCTACCAACCTGTACAAAAACCCAACCTGAGCTGCTGTCTGATCATGCAGAGAATGCATTTGAGAAGCCTGAGCTGAACACTGACTTTATTGAAGCTGGCAGTGGTAAATCAATATCCTTAGCAGATTGGCCACTAGTCATGCACACTGAGTAAAACACTGTATGCATCTCATTACAAATGCTAAAGAGGTTTATTTGTGGCAAGACACTTGTATGCAAAAACCACCTTGCTGCCTGATGGGTGGGTTTGGAGCTCTTTTACAATTTGATGCTGAAGAACAAAAGAAGAATGGCATGCATCTATACCAGCTGCTAATCTGGAAGGTGAGGCTCGGGGTCTTTGCTTTAGTAGGTGATGTGCTTGTATCTGACAAGAATTTGGTCTGGCATATTTTATTTTTTTCTTTCTAACAGGAGAAAACTTCACTTTACACTAATGGGGAGGATGAGCCTCATCCTTGTCAGTACACCAGGACACATATACTGGTGATGAGATAATCACAGATACACCTCAGACCTGATGTTGATGTAAAAGCATTTCTGGCACAGGATTCATAGCTGGGTATGTTGTGGATTAGATAAAGTATGACTTGATCTGTGCCTATGAGAGACTCTGTAAGAATAAAGTGCACTGTCTTCCTGCTGGGTAGAGCTGCCATCTCAGCTCCCAAATTCAAGCTGTATTGCTGGTGTGCTAGGAAAAGGAGCATGCACCCACCTCTCTACAACTGATAGCCAGCCACATGGAAACAGAAAGGAAAACCACCTCTAGCTGGTCATTTCCCTGATGCAAACCAGCAGTTTTCTAGCAGCACATATCAATGAAGCAATGCTGATGTCCTTCCCTGTCCTCCAGATAAGTGGATCTTGGGAATGTATGAGAAGGTATGCAGAATATGCTGCCCAACAGAAACGTGGTAACACTGTGGAGTACAGGAAAGAAGGTTTTTCCAAACTGCTATCACCATGACCTGGAATGCTCAGATGATCACAGTTTAAAATGGGGAGTGGGGTAGAGGAAAGGTTCCTAAGAATAATTTCTCTCCAGTGACACAGGAAAAGCTTTAATTCTGCAAGCCATTTGCTCTGAGGTCTCTGCCAGGTACAAGAAAACGTCACAGCACAGACAGTGGGGTTTGGTTTTCTTCCTGTCCTTCAAGAGGGAAGCCTCATCCAGCCACTGCAATGTGGAAGTCTAGCAAACCTGATCTCTTCCAGGATCCTCTGCTGCAGACATGCTATTTACTGTCAGGAAGGTTCCAACTCTGCCCAGATCTGAGGAGTGAAATGGGGTCTTAAGGCACCTCTCCTAGTAGATTTTAAAACTCTTCCCTTTATCTACACAGACACTCTGGGTGAATGTCCCATGTTGGTGAGTTTCAGAGAAACACTGTGGATTTGAGGTTAAAAGAGTCTGTGGAGCAAAAAGCTAAAGGAAAAGTGGAAAAGGAATGTTTTAACTTTTGGAACAAAAGCCAAGCAGCAGAGCTTCCTGAGAAAGGGGAATTGTTTCCTGGCAGAGCTGACCATGGCTCAATGCCTGCACTTAATCTTGCTTCACAGCTGCAAGGGTGGGCAGAGACCTTGCTCAGCCCAGATCACCTCTGTGTGGCTTTACTGTCCCACTGCTCTGAGGACCATAAAGGTTATGCACTGGTCTGCACAGTACTAAATACCCTTTCCTCCACCCCTTGCACTTCAGTCCTCTTGGATGACAGGGCACATATCCTTAGTGCAGTTTTCCAAAGGATGGGGTAAGTGCCCATATGCTGAAAGAAAGCTGCTCTATAGTTTAGGCAAGGGTGTCAATCCCCATGGCTCCTGGGAGGATACAGCAACTGGGATACTGGACCTGGAAAGTGCTCAGTTGTGATGCCTGGCTGAGCACAGCATAAAGGAAGAAATGGCTTCTGACCTTGCCTGTTGGGGAAGGGAATGCTTTTGAGCCCCAGGAGGTTTCTGCAGCCTCTCAGGGAGATGGAGAACTCAGAGGACTTTTCTCCATGCTGCTCACTGAGGAGTGGGGCAGGACCCAGGGTGTCTTTATGCATTCCTCATTTGACACAGGAGAAGGCTTTAGTGAAAAAAGCAGTGGTCCCATCACTCCCCAGATGTCCTAGATGAGGACACTGTGGTGCAGGGAGAGCACAGGGCCTGGGGCTGGAGCCCCAATAGGTTGCCCAGATGGGAACTGGCACAGTGAGCAGAGAACCACTCTAGGCCATGGAACATCTTTATTCTGAGCCAGTGTAGTGAGAAGCAAAATGAAGATCTAGCAGGAGCTATTTGTAGAAAAGAGACATGGGAATTAATGTCACAGAAATAAATAAAATCTGTTGATAGGCACAAAGAAGAGGGGAGCCTTCTCAAAATAAACCTAGTTGCATCTTAGGGAACCCACTGCACCACAGAGAGCCACCAAAGTGAAACTTGGTCTTGGATTGCTTCCCTTTGCTGTGTGAGTAAAGTTCAAATGTCTTTGTGCTCCCAGGCTCCTACAGAGAGGCTGGAGAGAAGAATGCCATGACTGCTGTTGAATATGGGCTGCAGAAAGCCATAAGCTCCTTCAGTGGATGCCTTCACTCAGAAGATCTGCAGCAAGGTATGGTACAACTATGGGAATTAGCTTGGACCAAATCTGAAGACCAAATCTAACAAACCAACAAAGTAATTTCCAATCCTTTTTGTACCATGGGTGCAAAAAACCCATGTTTAGTGGCTGCTTTTTTACAAGTGGCTTAGGAACAGTCTGTGATACAAGCTGCATTATTTCAACTTCCTCTCATCAGTTCTAACACTGGAGAGAAACCAGTTTATCAAATCTACTTTGCATCAAGAAGATGGGTCTTCACAAAAAAAAAAAAAAACAAACAAAAACCTCAACCTGAAAATCAGAAGACTCACAAAATTACATCAGCTGCAAGAATGGCAGTTTGCTGCCTTTTTCTCCTCTTTGGGATCTCAAATGGTTGCAGTTACTGCTTTCAATGTGACTGTTCCTGAAAGCAGAATGGCCAAGACTGTAGGTACTAGCTCCTAAGGAGCAGCAGAACCACACTAGGCACTCTTAAGAAAGCAATCCAAACTAACTTGCTTCCATGGGTTTTCAAAATAGGGTGCTCCTGCCAGAGACACGATGGGAATCAGCTGGCTAGCTCAGCACTCTGGCCCTTCTTCCTTCATGTGGGTAATCCACGTGTCCCTGCAGAGCAGAGAGCTTGCCAGTTATGCCAGCAGGAAAGTACAGAGCAGTGCTGCCTGCCACTGATGAAGCAAATGGGGAAATGACAGAACTTCTCATTTCTGTTGCACAGGACCACTAAGTCTGTTTTTTAAAACAAAAGACTATAGAAAGTGTCTGGGTCCTGCTCCTGTGGAAAGCTCTCAGGAAGAAACAAAGCAGAGAATTGGCAGGTGAGAACTAAAGTTCTTGGTCTTGGCCTATTTTCACCTATTATCTTCTTCCCTTATCCACTTTTTGAAGGGTTGGGGCAGGAAGGCAATACAAAGTTGCACTACTTAAAACACGTCTTGGCAGTTGTTTTAAAAATAAGAATGGATGCAGCAATCTGCAGATGATCAGAAAACAAGGTCACGTGGGGAAAGAGCAGCAGAGAGAGGTAAAGGGACAGACACAAGAGCAGGAAACTGTTAGGTGAAATACTTCAGAGAAGCTTCCTGACTGTCACACTTGCCATGTGTGTCACCCCTGTCTCCCAAAAGGGAATGGCATGTCTGTCCCTTTCTACTCTACAACACCTCTGTGGGAGACAACAGAAAATACTCTAGGGGTGCAGTGCTCTGCGTGTGGAGAGGAGCAGGTGGAGGGGAGAGTATCTTCAACATCACAAAAGATCTGCTTCAGCCCTAAATTGCTCCATATGTGGCTTACTCTGCTCAGCAGTTCTAACAAATTAGGAGCTGAACTCCCCTTGCCCTCTGAGACATCACAGGACACTATATAGAACAAAAGAATTAGACAAGCATTAACAGTTATTGATCTAGGCTCTGTCAAACCTAAAAACCCTTATAAAGCTCTATATTTGTCATGACACATGTAGTCTCTGCTGAGTTGGTTTGATCACTGCTTGATCCTTCTCCACATCAAAATCTGTTTAGATAGTTTGGTGAGCACATTTCTTGTGAGGAACTTGCTTGATCTTTAACCCTTGCCTGTGGGGCAGGCCACCAGAGATAACAAACACTGTGATGTTAGCACCTGGGCGTTATCAGAACTGCCCAGTTGAGCTGTGTGCTGGAAATTTTAAATAAAACCCCCTTCTAGTGGTGCCTCAAACACACCGTGCCCTGGCTTTGCTGCGTGTCTGTCCCCTGCTGTTGAGGGGACAGAAAAAGGCTTCTCTGCAACGCTAATACAAAGTGTTGAGGAAGATCTGTGTTCAGCAGAGTGAAATACCAACAGCCCTCTTTCATCACTTGAGGTTTTGCCAATGTTGTAATCGCCTTTCTATTTCCCGTGCCCCTCCTAAAAATAAATAACTTTTTCCCTCGCCACTTAAAAAAAGGAAAAGCTAGCAAAGCCAGGCTGATAGGGGAGAGGAGAGCACCATCACTCCCTTTGCTATGAATGGGAGAAGAGGAAAGGGGAGGTGAACTGACTTGCCCAAGAGGGTACTAGATTGGAGAAGGCTTGGACTGAAACACCAGGGTCCTGTCCACCGGCTGTTTGCCCATCCAGACAAGTGCTCTGACTGTCCCTGAGCAGGGTGAAAAGCACAGGAAAGCCTGCGGGGTGGGGTGTGCTGCTCACTGACCTCATCAACGGCTCTCTGTCCTCAACCAAAATGCTCAATAAAATGAAAGTGAGACTGCCCAATCCACGTGGAACAGGGGACACACAACTGAGGGTCTAAATCACTGCTGCTGCTGCTGCTGCTGCTGCTGCATGGATTGGGTGGGAATCATCCTGAAGGAGCCCACTAGTCCTAGTTTGTTCACTTTTCCTTATGTCCCCGTTTCCAGCTAGTTGTTAAAACCTCCTTTCAAACAGGGTAACTTTGAAAATGCCACTCTTTGACACCTCAGAGACAAGAATTGAACTAGCAGCCTTTCCTCATTCCCCTTTCACAGATGGAATTTCTCCCCACACCAACCCCCCACTTTCCAAATCTGGGCTAAAGCCCCCCAAATATTCTGAGGAGCATGACAGGGGTTGAGGTGAGAGGAAAAAGCCATTTCTCTGAAGAGATCTTTTGAGCTGCCTTTAGTGAGAAATTGCAAGGTGGAGCTAATGCGGATCAAGGAGCCAGTCACAAGCTAGTGGAATAAAAGTTTTCTTTACCTCCATGTCCCGCAAGAGAGAGGTGTCCTCGGGGCAATCTTGCTTCCCCACCCCTTTCCCTTTTATCTGTGGGGAAGGCTGAGGCGAGGCAGAGCAGAGCCGCTGTGGAGGGTCTAGGATCTCCCAGCTCCTGCTCAGCTTGAGAGCTGACAGAGCCCAGCCAGTGGCCCTGCTCTGCGAACAAGGAAGAAGGGCGGGTGGGTGAGAGGAAGGGAGGGAGGGGAGAGGAGGGGGAGGCAAGGCAATCAGGGTTTAAATTTAGACACAAATCTAAACAGATACTGTCCTTCCCGGAGCGCTGGGCTCATGAGGCAAACTCTGCTGCTGCGCCCAGACTTGGGGACACCGCATCTACATTTCCCCCCTTCCTTTCTTTCTTTCTCCCCTTCTGTTTTCTATCACCTTATCTTTATTCCACGCCCACATCCCCCTTACCCCGTTTTGCCTCTTTTTCTCTCCGTTGCTCCCCTGGTGTCTCTGCTGGGATCTGTCCCCTGTCCACACTTCTTCCCTCTCCAAGTCTTCAGAGTCTCTTCCTTGTTTATTTGTGAGGAGGATCTTTTTTTTCCCTTTAACTGCAGCTTCAGTTCTCTCTTCCCTCAGTTTGAAGTCATTTCAACGAGCAGTGGACAGTCTTCAGAGTGGTTAGAGAGGCAGAAGAGGAGCACAGCAAGGGAAATCATTGCACTTAAACAGAATTTAAGGCTTTGGTGCCCTGGTGCATGGCTGGGACTCTCAGGGATGACAACAGTTGGGTGATTGCTTAAGGAGCAATCAAGGCTCCACTGCAAAGGGTGCTGCACAAATGTGAGCACAAGCAGAGGGTTTCCATGCAAGGTGTCACTGGCTAGATGTAAAGCAGGACTAGCTCTTTCCACCCTGAATTCATGTCTCACACTACCAGGTCAGAAGGTGCAGGATGCTCTTCTCTCCTGTCACAGGGACATGTACACCTGAAATGAGAAGCTTTTGTGGTGGCAGGAAAATACAGATGGGAAAAAAACCCACGCCCTGGGAATGTTCTGCTGCAGTTTCCCTTTCCATTGGGTTTGCAGTGTTGTAAACTAGACATCTCTTCTAGCAACTGTTTGCACATGCTCCATCTCAAGAATTTCAGTCCCCACCTCTTGAGAGCAGGGTGGTGTAGAGGAATTTGGTAACACTCCCTTTGTCTTCTGCTGGCTTCCTCACTTTGCATGCAGCTGCAAAGTGACACAATGTCATGTAGTCATTTCAGGATGATATCTCGAGGGCAGAAGAGGGTTAAGGCATCTTTCCTGAAAGGGACACATAATTTTCCTTTGCAGTGTTTCACAAGTTCCCTCTGGCTATGGCAGAAAAAGCTCCAGAATGGATTGAAATGTGACCATGGTGCTATCCCAGATTGTTGTTACTGATAGTCATCTCCACATAGTTGTTCTTACAGTATAGTTAACTGTTGCTGTGCTGCAAGCTATGGGACTCCCATGGAATTAGCAGTTTTAAGTCATGATGTCATTAGCTCCCAAATTCCATACGCAATGGTTACCCGTCCTGAGCCAAAAGAATGATAGGCTGAGTTGCTGCAGTCTGGAGATTGGGCAAGAGGATTAATTCATCTTCTGCAGCTGAAACACTGGATTACTTGAAACCCCTTCGCTGTAAACAACCAGAATATGCTACAAGTATAAAGAAAATAGATAAAAAATCTAAAATAAATGTGAAAATGAAATTCCTTCTTGATTGGAAATCCTGACACTGTACACAAGGAAAAGAGGCTAGGAGGGCTGAGAAACAGGGTGAGACAGATAGGGCAGGATGCTTTGGCTGCTGTTGGGACAGAAGGAGAATTTCATGCTCAGAGATTTCACTGTGGGCACTGGTCACAAGTGTTGCTTTCAAGATGTCCACCCTGTAACAGACTGTCAAGTTCACATACTTTCCAATGGTAGCTTCATGCTGCTGAGGGTCTGCTTTCAGTGTTTTCTTTCTGCTTTCAGGGGCTGTACTCTGCAGAGGAAACTGGTTGCTTAGGTCTACAGAAAAGGAAACTGCCAGGCAGAGACAGTATCACTTTACCCATACTAATAAAGCAAAGGTAGTTGCAGCTGCTCCACCACAATTCTTCACTCTATTTCTGCTCCCAAGTATCTTGCCACCAGGCAAAACTTTTCAGCCAGCAGGATTCCCAAATGCCATTGCTCTGAGCATGGCACACAGTAGTCAGTTTATTAATGCTAAATCTTTCTTCCTGAAGGAGCAACAAGAGAACACACAGAAACACATCAGTGTGTGTTTTTCTCCAGACAGGAAGACATGAGGTGTGGATTTACTCTAGACTTTCTTGTTTCTGGACTGGAAAACACTAGAAAATCTGAAACAGCCAACCAACAGGCTTTAACTGCAAAAAAAAAAACCAAAAAAATTAAGGGTATTATACTTAGGAACTGGGTGCTTTACACGATGTGGATGTGAACATATGAATGTGAGATGTTTCAGAGATGTTTCAGAGCATAACTCTGCATCTTCGTATGTATCTTTGTTTACAGACCTTCTGGGATACAGCAGTGTCTGTGAGGCAAACTAGTTTGTATATGCAAAAAAACATTTCTACATCTGTTCTGCTTAGGAGGAAAGAAAAATGCAGTCCCCACAAGTGCCATTAAAACAGACTCGAGGGGCAAATTTCATGTCCTTAAAACAGACTCAAATTTCATGTTGCAATTGTGGATGCCAGGATTTTGCAGCTTCTCAGATAATAATTTTCAAGACTTGTGAGTCCAAAGCAGCAAATTAATTTCAGGCCAAATGACCAGTACTCTGGCTACAGCCAGTATGTGGGGGAGAGGTGCAAGGAAATCCTTTATCTTGGCATGTCTACAAAAGGGGCAGCACAACGAGCTCCCTGCCATTCTCAGAAGCACCATGTGTAGTGTTTGCTGGCCTCATGCATTTTGGCTCTATTACCATATTGGACTTTTCACCCCTGGAAAATGGGGCACCAACCCTACTCAAGCAACATCATTCTCAACTGAAAAGCAAAGAAAGGGGGGAGGATAAGTTAACTGCAGGAAAAAAAAAAGCATTGCATTTCACAGATCAATCAACCCTAAAAGCCAGCATCCTGTTTTGGGTCAGGTTTGCACATCAGCTCCTCCAAGCTGACAGGAAGCAAACGTGACACGGTGCTCTGGGGGAAACTCACTCAGTGAACTCACCATTCTGCTAACTGCCTGCTGAGGTATCTCCCGCCAGCCCTGCCCTCACCCCTCGGCACTGAACTAACGCTGTGGATGCTAAACATCACCCTCATCTTCAGGGAGTTAGCAGCAGGAAATGAAGTCAGCTGGAACGCTCTGAACCCGCTTTTTTTTTTGCTGGAAGTCTGCAGCTGCAGCAGAGCAGGGCTGGGAGAGGGCTGAGAGCAGGGCTGGGAGCAGGGCTGGAGCAGGGTGGGAGCAGGGCTGGGAGCAGGGCTGGGAGCAGGGCTGGAGCAGGGCTGAGAGCAGGGTTGGGAGAGGGCTGGGAGCAGGGCTGGGAACAGAGCTGGAGCAGGGCTGAGAGCAGGGCTGGAGCAGGGCTGGAGAAGGGCTGAGAGCAGAGCTGGAGCAGGGCTGAGAGCAGGGT
>JAOEGS010019062.1:0-22024 GCA_025447755.1 Corythornis vintsioides
TCCCTTCCCTTCCCTTCCCTTCCCTTCCCTTCCCTTCCCTTCCCTTCCCTTCCCTTCCCTTCCTTCCCTTTCCTTCAAAGAAGGATTCAAGAACTGTTCACTGACAAACTTCCACACACCCACTTTCTCTCCTTCAGAAAAGTTCAGGTTTTAGGCTCTAAACCTGTCCTGAGTTTCTGGGGTTTCCTTGGTGGACACTGTGGATGAGAGGGGAGATGCAGCAGCATGTGTGGTGTCCTACATCTTTACCTGCAACAGTTTCTTAACGTGTGGTGGGAGCAGATTGTGCATCTCTTGTTTCTGGACTGGCAAAGCAATGCCTGGGGTTGAAATCATCTTGTAGTTGAAATCAAAGACTGGGAGCTGAAGAAGCTAATAGCTCCTTGGGTTATGGTATGGGTTCAGCTCCTGCTTGGTGGTCTCTGAGATTCCTTTCTGGCTACCTGGGCATGATAAAGCAGGTGAGAGAGGTGCCCAGCTAGTGTGTACAGTTGTGAAGGGAGTTTAACTGGTGGTTGCATTCTTTGCAACCCTGCTTGCTAGCCTGGTTTGGGAAAGGGCTGGCGGCAGTGGTGGGACCTTCTCATGGACTGACTTTGGCTACTACCCAGCTCAGGGAGCTGAGGATGTCTGAAGAGACAGGCCCTTGCATTTTCTAACCCCTTCTTGTTATACTTTGCTATAGTAGCTCTCACACGGATGTTTCTCTGCTGTCTTGACTCAACTTTGCATGGCTGAAATCATGGGAACAAAGCTGCAATGGCTCAACAACCTTCTTCAGGTTCCATCAGAGCTGAGAGGGACACGGGCTCAGCAGCCACTGAGGGGTTTTGGGTGTTGTTGGGTTGGTTTTTTTTTTTGTACCACTGAGCAACTGAGTCTAATTAAGGCTTTCAGTTCATGTTTTCACTCGTGGCCTATGGAGATCTGGAAGGAGAGGACCCTTGATGTATGATTTAGCTGCTTTGGAGCAAGCCTCTGATGTTGAGGCACTGCCCAGGGTGGATTTGGGATCTGCAGTGGTATGGAGACTCACCCAGCCAACATGCTTTGCTCATGTGCTTGAGCAAATATTAATGGTTAGCTTTGGGATGGGGGGAGGAATGTCTTGCCAGGTTAGGAGGCCAGCTCAGGGGAGCTTGTGGCACCTGAGGTCCAAGCACAGTCACAAGGGCTTATGTGTGGCTACCTCTGTGGCCACATATCTGGGACCTCTGGGGAGGGGCTCTGCAGCTACAGAAGCACCCTGGGGACACCTGTGAGAGATGAGGAGGAGAGATGGTGTGGGTGCTGCTCAAGCTCCAGATGTTCACATGGTCCAGTCTAAATGCTGAGATGTTGGGCCTGGTCCTCAGCCTGGCTCCTGTCCCTTCCTCCCCCTCCGCCAGTCAAAGGCAGGTTGCACAATTTATTTTCCTGTACTTAGAGCAGGATTTTGGCAGTCAGGGTCGGGAGGCCTCTCTGAGGAGCACTGGCTGGGCGCCCTCCTGCTGTCACGGGATCACACTGCTGTCGGAGGCTCTGCTCTGCCAGGTGTCCTTCAGTGTGGCCTTCTGCTTGACTTCAGGGCTGATGGAGGAAGCTCTCAGGTGGCCAAGACACCACTGGCAATTTCAGCGAGTGTAGGTGGGAGCAATGGTCACCACAGCATGGGTGCTCTTGTGCCAGGCTAGGGTGAGACCCATCATTGCCAGTTCCTGTAATGTGACACCTGTAAGGAGGACTCCTCTTCTGCTGCTGCCTGCCCATGCAGAGACACCACCCCAACCTTAAAGCATCTTTTATCAGTTTTCCCGGGCTCTTGTTTCCTGTTATCTCCACCACCTGCTTTCCCTACAGCCAGGAGGTAAATTCAAGTGGATAAAGGAAGAACAGGAGATACAGGAAAATGACCATGGTCACCACTGCAGGAATATGCAAGGGATTTTTTGTTACGTTTCCTGGCAGTGTGAGGGAGGGGAAGGATGTGAGCACCAAACCACGCTCTGCACCAGTGCTCGGTGGTTTAATTGCTCTGTGAGGAGAGCTGAGCATGCCCAGGGAGGAAGGATGAGATAGTTGGGAGTAATGAAAATGTTCATGGCCAATAAAGGGCATGAGGGTGATGTGGCCAAAACAGCTGGAGAGATCTATCAGCTCTGCCCATGGCTGTGTCACAGCCTGGAGCATGGAGAGCTGGTAAACATGAAGCCCAGACAATGGAGCAGATGAGGTTGAAGGTACATGACACATGGGTTGGGTTTTCCAGAAGAAAAGGGGAAGAAAAAAGATGGTGGTGAAGTTGGGAGTTTGGAGAATGGGAAAATGGAGTTGGCCACCCACTGGAGCAGGATAGGGAGGAGTTGAAGGGGATGTCCTGTTTTTGCCACAATGATCTCGAGTTGGCAGTAGGACATCCAGGAAGGTTTATGAGCAGGAGAGGCTGGGTGGAGATGTCAGCCTGCAAGTCCTTGGAGGAGAGATGAGCTCACCAGGGAGAAGCTGTCAAGGGGACCAAGGCCTGAGTGCCAAGCCTGTGGGGCTGGAACACAGGCAGACATGTGTAAGGATACAGTGGTGGGGAGAGGCTTAGCGGGATGCTCTCAGATGTGTGGGGGATGTAGGGGATAAGCCGAGTGGATGGGGGACACTGAAGGGGAAGGACATGAATGCCTTGCTCCATGAAGAAGCTGGTATCTCCCTGCACTTTGTTTCAGGGCAAGGGAGAGGCATGTTTTGTTTCACCACTATGCTGGGAGGTGGTGTGGGGTGGAGACAATCCCTCATCTGGGTCTGAAGCTGGAGTGGGGAGGGGAAGGGGTTGGGATCCAGCAGGAGAAGAGAGGAGACATTTGAAGGAGGGGTTTTGGGGGAGCTCAGGGCTCATTTTATCCCATCCTACCATCCTATTTCTGCAACAAACTTAAAAAACTAGCCCTCAGGCTCTACCACCTGTGAAGGTCAAAGTGAGAGAAGCCATTGGTTTTACTATGAACCCTGTGGAAAGGGGAACTTGGAGAACACAAAATCCACCCAGAGGGACCTGGCCGGGTTGAAGAAGCGGGCCCAGCCAACCTCATGAAGTTCAACAAGGCCAAGTGCAAGGATCTGTCCCCGAGTTGGGGCAATCCCAAGCACAAATACAGTCTGGGTGACAAGTGGATTGAGAGCAGCCCTGCAGAGAAGGATGTTGTGGGGGCTGGTTGATGAAGCACTGAACATGAGCTGGCATCATTTGCTGGCAGCCCATAAAACTCCAGCTGTGTCCTGGGCTTCATCAGAAGTGTCAGGGTCAGTAGGTCAAGGGAGGTGGTTCTTCCCCCTCTATTCTGTTCTTGTCAGACCCCACCTAGAGAGCTGCATTCAGCTCTGCAGCCCATAGCACAAGGAGGACGTGGACTTGATGGAGTGGGTCACAAAGATGTTCAGAGGGCTGGAACAACTCTCCTTGTGAAAACAGGCTGAGGGAGTTTGGCCTGTTCAGCATGGAGCAGAGAAGGCTCTGGGGATTGCTTATAGTGGCTTCCAGTGCAGGAAAGTTAAGGAGGGGACTTTTTGTAAGGGCATGTGGTGATAGGACAAGGGGCAGTGGTTTTAAACTAGAGCAGGGTAGGTGTAGATTGGACATTAGGGAGAAGTTCTTTACCAAGAGGGTGGTGAGACACTGGAATGGGAGGTCCAGAGAAGCTGTGGATGCCTCATCCCTGGAAGTGTTGAAAACCAGTCTGTGAGCAACCTGGTCTTGTGGGAGGTGTTCCTGCCCATGGCATGGGAGCTGGAAATGGATGATCTTTAAGGTGCCTTCCAGCTCAAGCCATTCTATGATTAGTACAGCTGGACCCAGCAGCAGCCCCTGCTGAAGTGAGCAGCTCAGGAACATAGGGAACAGCATAAAGAGGATGCAGCTGAATGGCCCTGGCATGTGGAAGGACAAGGGACAAGTGGAATGCTCTGTCTGAGAGCAGCATGGAGTGTGCTGAGCATCTGGCACCTCATCCCTTCTGAATCCAGCACCCTGCAGCACACGGATGGAGGCAAGAGGCAGCAGGGCCCTGACTTGGCATCTAGGGGCAGTTCCTGCCCTGTCCAAGCCCAAACGCACCTGGAGACACCTGGCAAAGATGCTTCCAGCAGCACACATGGCAGCTGTTGGCAGGAGAGAACTGAAATCTAAGTGTCCTCTTTAGCCAGTGATGTGCCAAGTGGTTAAAGCAGAAGATTACCAAGCTCTCCTTCAATGGGACAGCAGGGATGCAGCCTGTGCTCCCAACACCAGCATCTCCCGAGGAGAGGCAGGAGGAGGGACAAGAGACAGTGTCTTCTTTGCACTGTCAAGAGGCATCACACGGGCACCTCTCCTCCTGGCTGAGAACCCTCAGGAAGAGACCAACAACGAGGAGGTGTTGGCAGCACGTGCTGGCTTTACACAGCCCAGTGGAGCCTGCTTGCTTGGAGAAGAGAACCCCGTGGCTCATTTAGCACAAACTCATTATTTAATAGACAAAGTAAATAGGGAAAAAAAAGGCATTTCCCGCCCCTCCTCTGGTGCTGAAATTTACAGTTGTGAGAAGAACCAGAACACTACAGAGCCAGGGTATCTCTGGGTGACATTTACAGGGCTCAGCTTTCATCGCAGCCTGAAAAAATCCCCAGCACAGAGATTATCTCCACACTGATCTGGATTGTCTTGTTCAGCTTTGGCCCTCATCCTAGATGGACAATAAGGAGAAAACTTGGTCAGAGGTCTGAGGTCTGTGACCTCCTCCGCAGGAGCAGGGAAGAAGAGGAACAGTCTCTAAGGTATTTTAAGAACTTGCAGCCTTGGGGAGCTAAAGAGATGGAGCTTGTGGGGGGCTGGAGGTTAAATCTCCCCCTAAGATTCAGTTCTGCACCCTTAAACAACCAAGTCCTCAAGAGAGGCAGTCCCTGCTCTGGTGAGATCTCTGGTTTGTATTGCAGTAGAGCATCCCATGGTGGCTCCACACTGGGCTGTCCCCAGGGTGTCAGCCCCCACCACCACCTGGCACCCTTTGCTGAAGGGATTGTTTGGAGCAGGGGGCTGAGGCAGGAGGGAGGCAGCTGGGGCGTACTGGGGGGGATGTCTCAATAGAAACATCCTTCGCCCTGTGCTGCTTCAAGTCAGTTGTCAGCAGCCTCCCAGCCGGATGGTGTCTGGAGACCTTCCAGCGACCACAGCCTCTCCCCCAGCACATCCCTGCCACGGCACAGACGGGACTGGACCTCTGCGCATTCACCCAACCCTTCCCCTCCAGATGAATCAAGGAAGAAAAACAAGACTGTAGGTTTGCAAGGACACCCCTCCTCCAGGCCAGAAGATGGTGATGGTCACAGCTCTGGACTTTTCTGGACCACTCAGGGAGCAACCAGCTTTCATGAGAGGGCTCAGCAATGCCACCCCACGCCGGCTCTTCACCGCGCCGTGGGCAGATGTTGGCTCGAGGTGCCCTTCGGAGGTTTTTCTCCGCTCCCTTTTTGCCTCTTGCCTTGCAGACAAGCAGGTAAGGGAAAGAGGAACCGGTTTGCTTTCCACCTCCCCTCGCAGTGCCCCTCTGCTTATTAGTTCTCCAAATATTTCGTCCTGCAGCCCGGCAGCGAGGACTCTGCACTAACCCGATCCCAGGCGGAGGGGAAGCCGGAGCGGGTCGGACAGCGCGTTATCCTGGTGGCCTGGTGCCAGGCCAGCCTGCGGGGAGCGGGATGGGGCAGCTGGGGCCCTGCTGCATTAAATCCTGCTGGTCAGGGCACACATGGCAGCATCCCCCTGGCTCAGCTCCCCCTCTCATGCTTCCTGAGGGCCAGGCGGTGATAGTGGCAGAACTCGAGTGTTGCCTTTCTCCCCAGCAGCATCTTTCTCCCACCCCCCAACCATCATTCTATGTTAAACTTCTGCTTTTCTCAGCAGCCCATGGAACAGCGACTGCCCCCCAGAGCACTCCCTAGGTGTGGAGAACAGGGATGTGAAGGAAGAGGAGGAGACCTGGTGGTGGGATCCTGGTGAGCAGGGGGCGAGTATGGGACAGAGAAAAAAAAGAATCCCCTGGGATTTCCTCCCATCAGCTGCCAGGTCCATTAAGAGTCACTGGATTGCAAGTACCGTGGCCTCTTTGGACCCTCTTCACAGTCTCCAGTTGGACAAGATGCTGGAGGAGTGAGGGGGGAAGGGGCCTTGCAAGGGGAAGGGGAGCATGGTGGGAACATTGCGTCCTCCGGCAGCCCTGGGCGGCCGCCGAGTAGCTTCTGTAAATCAGAGTGGCCACTGGAGCTGCTCCAAAATCCATCCAATGCCCAGGAGGCCACTGAGGGGCCTTGAAGCAGGACTGCCCTACATCCCACTCTATCCTGATCACCCTGGCTGGGCTCTCCCCAGAGTTTAGCTCTCGGAGACGGTGCCACCCTGGCACCATCTGCCCATCCTCTGCCATGCACCTGGCTGCACACTCTGGCTGGGCTCCATCCCCTCCCAAGGCTCAGCCAAGGCGAGCAGTGCTCTGGGATGCTCAGCACATGCCTTAAACAAACAAAAATAACTGTGATAGAAGATACCGAGTGCCTAACACTGGCCTTGGCTTAAACACCTCCCGTTTGCAGCGCTCTGGAGTCAGCAGGAGCTTATCCCATCAGGCATCACACCGGTTCCCCAGCCAGCTGCTGAGAGCAGACAGGTCCCTGCTGGCACAGGGCAATAAATAAAGCAAGCAAACAAAACAGAATAGCCAACAATGATCAATGTTTTGAAACTTTAAATATTTTTTTTTTTTTTAAATCTGTTTTCCTCTGGGGCTCTGTCTCTGGAAAGAGCTGTGCTCTCCCTGCAGCCTCTGGGTTCCTTCCTCAGTCCTGGCTGTGGGGCAAGGGAGAAGCAGGGTCAGTTAGAGAGGAGGGGGGGAACGGATGGGTGCTCCCCTCCATCCATCACCGGCACGTATGGATTTCCACCACCCGATGGCAGGGTTTGCACTTGACAGAGCAGCACCAGTGGAATTTGCAGCTGCACCTTTCCACAACCTCCACCTCGTCCGTGTGAAAGCCCCGGCCGCAGCACATGAGCTCACAGCCATCAATTGCCTTGGAGGTCTTGTTGCACTGCCGGCCGCTGGTGCCCAGCACCCCGTTCTTGAGGTCGTGGTCACAGAAGTCAGGACTGGAGTCCAGGTAGACAAGGTCCTCGTCCGTGTGTGGCTTGAACTGGGAGTTTTTGGGCACCAGCACTTTGGTGGATCCAATCTCGCTCTGCTCAACCTCCGTGGCACCATCGAACTTCTCCTTCAGGACGTTGCCCACTTTGCGGAAGGGGGGCATGGCTTTCCAGCACGTCTTGAACTCGCACGAGCCCGACACGCCGTGGCACTTGCACTCCACCCTCATGTTGTTCAGGATCGCCTGGGGGAACAGACACCAGAAATCACACAGGGCGCTGGGCTCGAGATGGGTGTAGCAAGAAAGATGTGACATAGGGATGATCTAGGTGACCCTGCTCTGGCAGGGGGTTTGGACTAGATGATCTTCTAGGTCCCTTCCATCCCCTGACATTCTGTGATTCTACAGTGTCTGGAAGGGTTGTGCAGAGAGCTGATGCATGTGAGCTGGTGGGATGGAGCTCAAATGGCTCAAGCACCAGCTGCAGAGCCACGGCGGCTGCCTAGGGTTCCCCTCACCATTACCTTCCTCCCTGCCTCGTTGTTGTGGAGGTTCATTAATGCTCTGTTGGAAGAGGCCCCTTTGCTCCTCTCACGGACGTCGACGAAGGACTGTGAGAAGGCCACGCCGTAGGCAATGTTATCGGAGCAGCCCGACCACTGGAAACCTAAGGTAAGAGAGCACAGATGAGCCAGAGCCAGACCGTGTTGCTCATCTGTCTAGCCCTCCCCTTGCTAACATAGAGCTGACTTGCTCCCTCTTTGGTCATGCTGCCCTCTAAGCTGGGGGACTGGGAAGCTGGGAACATACACAAGATGCTGTCTCTGTCCCATGGGATACCAGAGCCCTGGCCCAGGCTGCCCAGAGAGGTTGTGGAGTCTGCATCTCTGGAGAGATTCCAAACCCACCTGGACACTGCACTGCTGGGCCTTGCTCTGGGTGACCCTGCTGGAGCAGGGAGGGGTTGACCCAGATGATCTCCAGAGCTCCCTTCCAACCCCCACCATGCTGTGTGATTCCGTGACGGGCAACGCTCCCAGCTGCTTTTTTTTTTGAGTCAGGTAGTCCAACAGGAGGGTGATGTTGTTTCCCTGCTTGCCCTTTTTTGCACCCCCCCGCCCCGCCTCCGCTGTCCCATGCTCACCCTGCGGGCTGCCCCCCTGCACCGTGCGGTCACATCCACACTTGTCCAGCTCGCCGCTGCTGCAGGCTCGGGTCACGGCGAAGGCCACCCCTGCCGAAGAGATGGCATAGACGAACGCTGCCTCACGTGTCCCTGCAACAGCACAAACCAGGGGGGGAAAACGTGGCAGCGAGTCCAAAGCACGCCACAGGGCTTTTGAGGGGCTGGGGTGGGGTGCAGCCCGGTGGCCAAAGGTCTTTGGTGGGCTGGTGTGTGTGTCTCTCTGCTCCTTTCCCCTCCGAATGCTGCTGCTGCACGCAAACCGTCCCAAGAAGCCGGTCTGGAAAGCGGCTCTTGCCAAAACGTGGGAAGCAGCGCTATCAAGTCAAGCCCTTTGCTCTGTCTCTTTCACACAAGATGGGGTGCTCCACGCAGGACACTCATTCTCCCCACCTCAGGGTTGTGGTTTGTTCAGTGCCAAGCCTGGACCAGTCTCAGTGGAGACAGCTTGGCACTGAGCGCCCGTTTGCAGCAGTGAGAACCACGTCTCATGGAAGGGAAGGAGCTGGGGACTGCCCCACGAGGTTAAAATCATGAACAAAATGGGCGAGTTATGACTCGGCAATTGAGGAGCTGCAAAGGGGAGAGCTCTCCAGAGCCTGGTGCCATGAAATACCTCCTGATTCCAGAATAGTTGGCTGCTTTCCACACCCAGGGACATCCCCTGAAGTGGCAAATCTTTGCCATCCTCTCACCTGGGGTCCTGTAGCTCCCAGCACCTCCCAAACTGCCCTGCAGAAACCCCACTCTGCTCCCAAACTGCCTTGCAAAACCACGCTGGTCCCCAGGGTGCAGCCCCTTTCTAGCTTTTGTGTCCACCTCTGTGGTGCCCACACGATTAGGAAGAACTTGTCTGGAAAGTCAGGGGACACCCCTGGGCATAGACACACAGGGTGGTATGGCCAGGGATCAGCTCTTGCAACATCTAAATCCCCACCGTCCTCCGAGGCTGGTTGAGGACACAGTCCCTCCGTCTCCGAGCAAGGAGGGTTGGCATTTGGGGTAGTCCCATGCTTGGGGTGGGACTGAGGGGGATGGTTTGTGCCAGACATCACCCCAGCTGGCAGGTTGGACAAAGGGCAGCTACTTTGGTGGTCGCAGCCCAGACTTTGGTGGCCCGGCTGTGATCTGGCTGGGGCGGCAGGGGCTGGGGAGGACCCAGCCAGCGTGGGGACTGAACCGCCTCCAAGTGAATCGAGGTTAATAGTAGGATCGTGTTGGTCGGTTTGTGCTGTGGCTGCCTAAAAAGAGACGACTTTTAGTTTCTGGTATTTCTGGTATTTCCAGTCCCTGAACCTTCACAAGAAGAGATCTTCACCCCTGCGTTGAGGGGTGGAAAGTCAAACAAGGAGCCAGGGCAGGGGGAGGATCTGGTCTGTAGGTCCTGGGATGGAAGGGAGAGGGTGCATCAGAAATGGCAGTGGCACCTGAGAGGAGGCAAGGGCTGTTTGGGTGATCTCCAGGGATTGCAAAGGGGCTTTCTCCTCCATCTCCTCACCCCGGTGCTCAGGGTCCCCTCCTGGCTTTGATCACAGCCTGGTGCCTCTGGGACGTCTGTGTGCAGCTGGGATCAGAGGGGCTGGGGGCTCCCTCGGCCATAAATCCCCCCCGAAGGCTGGCAGCTGGGTGGTGCTGGGCAATGATGCTGCCCTTGCAGGGTCCAGGGGATGTTTTACTCTCATCGAGCGGCAGAGGGCTGTCCTCTTCCCGAGGTCTCACCCGCAGACGGCTCTGCTCCCAGCGGCCGCCAGTCTGGCAGCAGTGGCCACTTCGGCGCTGCCCAGAGAGGAGCCCGAATAAATGCAACCCTGGCCCTGCAGAGCAAAGCTGCTGGGCTTGGCAGGGAAGAGATTAGCCCACGGGGTGACTTCGGGGCCCCCACTCGAGCTTGGCATGTCCTTGTAAAAGGCGCAGGCTCTCTGGATGCTCTGGGCTGGTGTCTCCATGCAACAGGCAACCGCTGGGTTTGAAAAAGGTCCGAGAGACGAAGCACCCAGCAGCTGAGGAACTGCAAGGGTCTGGCTATGCTGCTCCCAGTCCAGTCAAGAGAACCCTGCTGAAATGCCCAGGGAATACCCATCAGCCCCGAGATCCACCACTGGGCGCTTCCCTACTCTCCCTAGCCACGGACTCAGGGGGAAGCAAGCGAACCCCACTGGATTGCTGTTGTAGCCATCTCCCTGAACAACATCTCCCCAGCCACACGTCCCCCCAGCTCACCTTGGGTCACCACCTTGCCAAAGACGGGCAGGGTGTCCAGCGTGGAGCAGTTCCAGCGGCGGTTACGGAACTGGTACTGACACTCCTCGATGGCCAGCTGGGCCCCACGCCGCACCGAGTCCATCACCTCCAGGTTCCTCTTGCACATCTGCACCTGGCGCTGGATCAAACCCTTCAGCTTCTCGCAGGTCTCCTCCTCGGAGATGCTCCCCACTGAAGACAGTTTTGCCAGGTACCTGCCACAACAGCCAGCACAACTGGTTAGGAGGCAAGGGCTGGGGTGGGGGCGTGGGCATGAACACATGTTTAGCCCTCTGTGGAACCCCTCCATAGCTGAGGCCTGGTGCCCACCTGTGTCACCTTAAACGTGCCACTGTGGTGGCTCTGCTGGATGCGTTTTACTGGCTGGCAGAGAGCAAAGCAGCCATGGTCCCCTGTTTCTCGGGAAGCTCAGCTGCTGGCTCCCCTTTGCCTCTGTTGCCTGCAAGGAAGATATTTTCAGCATTGTCTGACTGTGCCTGGTCAGGTCTCTTGAGTACTGGCACATCCAAGTGCTACTAGGAAAAGCCAGAGGTCTCTGCAGTCAGCCAAAACAAGCAGGACAGGCTGTCGGCTGCCAGCTCCAGCTGCCACACTGCTCTCGCAGCATGGCTGTGTGCTCATCACCAACAAACATTGTCCTCCAAACCACTTCCCTCCTGGAGCCTGCTTTTAGCTCCCCCCAGCCCCCAGCGGGCAAAGGATGCCCTCTGGGAGCTGCCAGGTTTCCTGGCACCTGGGCTTTGAGCAGGGCTTGAAGTGGTGAGGAAAGCCCACTGAAGACAAAGCTGCACACACTGGGCACCTCCTCCATCAGCCTGGCTCATGAACATGGCTGTGAGTGCTGACCCAGCGTGGAGGAGACCATGTGCTCTGTTTTCCCTCACCCCATCCTCAGCAGGAGCCACAGAGCACTGTCTTGAGCACTGGCATTAGGGCAAAAGGGGGGATGCCCCTCTTGGGTGAAGTACCCCAGGAGCTTTTGGCATCTCCCCACCAAGCACCTGGGCACAACGGTCCATCCTGCACATACCTGTAACCCAATCCACAGTGCTCTGGATGTGCATGCTCACCCATGGTCCAGCTTCTGGATTCCTGAAGGGTTTTAAGATAGACCTGCACAGCTCAGTCAGGCTGGTGCATAATTCCACATCCTCTACCTGTGCCAGCATATGCTGCCAACTCTTCCCCATGGCTGCTGGCACCTGGTTTAAGTGACACTGATGCTGGTGCAGCTCCATCCTGCCACAGAGCAGGGACATCCCTCCCATTGGACAGGCAAAACTTGTGCTTGCATTTGCTGACCCCACCAAGTTTTAATGTCCTTGGGAACCACCAGCATCAGCTCAGTTGCTACCTCGTCTGCACTGAGATGAGAGCACCAAGCAAAAGTTTTTTGGAAACCTTCTTCCTTGACTCTGCATTTCCCAACCCTGCAGAGCTTGTGGGTTTTTTTTGTTGTTGTTGTTTGCTTGGGGTTTTTTTCCCTCCTCCTCCCAAGTTGCGACATCCTGCTCAGGGTTTTTCCTTTGAAGCCCTGCTTGCTCTGAGAAGTGACTGTGCAAAAGTGGCTCCTGCTCCCTACCCGTTCCCATGCATCCCAGGAGTCAGATCTGCTGACTTCAGCCACAAAATCAAGTTGTCACAGCCTCTTCCTCCCATTAGCCCTGCCAGTCTGCCCCAGGAGGAGAGAACAGGATTTTTTCTCTTCTGTGCATCAGCAGAATTATTCACCAGCTTGGTTTCATGCTTACAACTGGGGGGCCATGGGAGACGGTGAGAAAGCCAGCGTGGCTTGCAGGGTCCGTGGGGAGTCTGCTGTCAGAAGCATCCAGCCCTCCTTGTGCATGGAGATGACTCCATACAAAGCTCCCGGACAGTGGGAAGTGGCAGTCTGCCCTGCTCACAGAGCCAAGTTCTTTTCTGGCCTTTATACCAGCTACACTTCTTTGCCCAAGGCCTTCTGCTCCTATTCTTTGCAGAGGACAGTCCACATGGCTCCCTGATGCACATGGCTGGCTGGGAAGCCCCAATGGAGTTAAATCCAGGGCTGTCACCTTTCTGCTGTCTGCCCCCCCCCCCCCCCATCACACACTATGCAGTGGGTGTCCCCACCCCCCTGCTGCAGTCGCACACACAGGGTGCAACAATTTCTGTCCCCCCATCTTGCTTCACTCAGCTGACCCAAGGTGAAGGCAGCAAAGCATCCTCTGGAGCTTGGAGGATGTTGGATGCCAAACAAACCCAGCGTGACTGTGACAGCTCTGTCCTCTCCCCAGTCCAACAGGTCTTTCAGTCTGGCCTGGGGAAGCTGCCCCACAGCAGTGGTGAGATTCATCCCAAGACACCATGGATCAGTTAATCAGCTTTGAGCCTGGAAGCCAAGAAAATCAGATTCTTCCTCTGGTAACTAACTCCTTGTGCCGATTTGGCTCCACCCCCCCCCCCACCCCCCCTCAACTCCTGCAACTTCAGCAGCATTTACCACACCAGGGAACCAGCTCCTGCAAAGTGGCATGGACAGTCCTGATGCTGAGTGAGTGCTTGGTCTGACTGCAGGCACCTTTGCAGGAGAGAGCCATGCTGCAGGTGTAAAAGTCACGTCACTGTCAGCTCTGCTCAGGCAGGGGACAGAATTTCCTTTTCTAATCCATTTCCCAGCTTGGTGGGATTGCCCAGGCAAGGGGGAGCTATACATTTTCAAAGCAGACATGACGAAAAGCATGACAAGAGCCTTTCAAGACTTTCCAAGTAGATGCACCTGATAAGGTGCCTCCCCAACAAGCATTTAATGCTGTTTGGGATGATAAAATGAAGGCCAAGGATGCTTCAAAGATAGACAGAGCTTTCCAAGAACAGGTCTGGTAATTTCAGCATATAAACTGAAGCTATCCAGAGCAGGGGTCTGGCCTCAATCCCCCATGACAAGTCCTCTGTATGCCATCATCCCACCTCAGCCCATGCACATCCACCCCTCCTTGGGGATGCAGACAACTGTCTAAACTGCCATGGCCCCATCAGACTCCCTGCTTGCTTCCAGTCTCCTGCATCCTATGAGTGCTGCCCCTGCTCTCCAAAAAAGGCATTTTGGGGTGGTGGGGGAGTAGGGAGGAGACTCCCATCTTGATGCCCGGTTCAGAAGGGATCCAGAGGTTAAGGATGTAAGGAAGGACCTTTGCTGAAGGACCTGAGCTTTCAAGGTTTTACATGGTATTTCTCCCCACCACATTCAGAGGCACTGGGCAGGAACATCTCACCCCCTTTCCCCTCTCTGGGGCAGCTGAAGGGCAAGGTAATAGCTGGGTTTCCCAGCTATTTATGGTCTGCCCTCACCAGGACTCAAAGATGCTTCCAACTTCCAACGCTCAGAATGTTTCTGAGGGTTGTGGAGACCAAGGAAAGCACCAAACCCATTTGCAGCATCCCACAGTCACCATAGAAACTCACCTCTAGCACTGCACCTGCTCCTTCACCAGAGCCTTGCTCCAGACTTTGTTTTCCTGGCCTGAGGTGGCAGAAACCACAAGACAAAGCCTTTGCTACCAGCACACACCGCAAAGACAGGCACAATAGGAGGAAACCCAACAGTTCCTGCCCTCTTCAGAGCCTTGGTGCAGATCTTCATCCCAATAGCACATCTTGATTGCTGATCTGCACAGAGCTCTAGGTTACAACTTAAACCTCACAAGCACCCTCAAAATAGCCCTGCTGGTGGAAAAACTAAAATCCAACCCAAACAAACAAACCAAAACACAACGATGACATATATTCTTCCTTTTCTAAGTCTGGGAAAATGATGTTTCAAGGGGTGAGCTTCTGCCCAAGCCATTTGTTCAAGTTTTGTCTTCTTGCTTTATCATAGCATTTGGTTGAAGGTGTGGAAATGTGAGTCATTGACAGATTCTCATGGAGGCAGGTCAGGGAAGATGTCTTGGAGAAAGCAGAAATCCCTTGTATTTTTCTAAATTTTATTTAATATTTAATATATGACTTTCAAGAGTGAGAACTCTTTGTTGTGTCTCATTAAGAAACATTTTGCTGAAGATAACAGCTGGCCCCAGACCCATCACTGATCCATCAGAGGTGCTGAGAAGTCAGACAAACTCAGAAGCTTCACCCTGTTCATCACTCAGCCTGCCTGGGACACCTGCCCGGCCAAGGCCACCAAAGGCTTTTAATGTGCAAAGATGCTGCAGCTCTGCTCCTCAGAGAGGTAGCCTCTGCAAATGTCCTCTCTGCCCAGAGAGCAGCAGTCAGATGGATCAGCAGCCCATCTCTACACCTTCTGTGGGTGGACATTGCCAGCCAGTGGCTCAGGGTTGGACTTGAGATTGAGATTGTGCAGACAGGTTTCTTCTGGGGCAGAAGGAAAGGCTTGCTGAGGATGGGGAAAGCAAAAGCCCATGAGGATAAACAGCTGCATGCAGAGAGAGGCACTGACCAGGCACCACAAGGAGCCATCCTGCAGCTATGGAGAGGAGAACAGTCTTCTCTCTGATTGGAAGGGGAAAGCAACAAGGAAAAGGCATGGAGAGGTGTCCCAGGGTTGGCAGGTCAAAGGATGCTCTTGGTGGGCCAGAAAGCCCTTGAGCTTTCTTGTGGTGGCACTCTCCCTGTGCCAACAGGGCCAGGCTCATAGGTACCACCCACATCCTTGGCATGGTTCAGCAGATCTGCCAACTTAGTTGTTCCTGTCAGGATCTGCTGGAGATCTGCAACCTGCAATGTTACCCTTATCCAGCTGATGGCTCTGTAGCAGGACATGGCCCTCATGGAGACGAGGCATCTCCCTCTTGGGATTAGATATCCTGCCTTTCCTTCCCAGTGTAAACCATAATTCACGAAGCCATCATCCGAGGGCCTCTCTGGTTTCTTCCCTGGAAGAAAAGCAGCTCTCTGTCCTTCCTGTCACAGTCACTGCACGTTTCGTCTCTTGGCTGAAACTGTCCTTTTCAGACCCTCATCTTCACCTCTAGCTAACAGCTGCCAAAACAGGCTCCCAAGAGGAGTCACTGCCACGCTCACTGTTACCAGCCTGAGCATGAAGCTTCACTGCCTGTGTTCAAAGATGAGTCTACAGCTCAAATCCTGTCCTTCTTAAACACTGCACCCAACACCACGGCCACCTAGTGAACACCCATCTACCTGCATGCCCACCACTGGTGATTCATAGATTCATAGATTCATAGATATTAGGGGTTGGAAGGGACCTAGAAGATCATCTAGTCCAACCCCCCTGCCTGAGCAGGATCCTGATTCCTCCATCACAAGGGACAGGGAGATGGCCTGGCTTTCTGAGCAGCTGTGGTGGGGAAGACCAGGGTGGAAGCTGAAAGGACTCCAAGAGCAGCATCCACTGTGGAAATCTGCTTTGGATGTGTGGGAAATACCTTTTACTGCATCTTCCTTTGTAAGTCAAGAGAAGCTACTCCTGTGCTTGAGTGCAACAGCAATGCCTTGTTGCAAGAAGAGGCAAGTGCAGTCCACTGGGCTGGGCTCTGTGAGAATCCTCCTTGTGCAGAGCTTCAGGCTGGAGAGAATCTCATGAGTTTTTGGTTTTGATCAGAATTTGCAAATACATGCCAAGGGAAGCCTTCTGCAGGATTAGTTTGATCTCACCCAACCTGCAACAGACCCCAGGCTGCTCCCCATTGGCCAAGATACTAAATTAATTTTTTCCTCAAGTAATTTCATGAAAGCACAATACTGGCTCGAGTTCTGCTGAGCCAGCCAGATCCTGCACACCACCTTCCCAGCTGCAAACCACAGCAGCAGCTCTTGGAGAGCCTGGAGGATGCTTTCAGGGTCACCCACAAGCATGGGAGGCAGACACCCTGGGGTTGGAGCCAACAGAGGTTACCTACACTTTGCATCCTGAGCAGAGTCTGCCATTCGAGCAGCCTTGGATGACTGAGATTTTTGTGGATTCAAGAAAAAAAAAAAAAAAAAATTATCACCAAGTATTGCAAGAGCCACTGTTGTTGTGCTCATAAGGAGATGCAGAAGAACCTCCTGGAAACTGTTAACCTCCAGGAGTGCTCAGCAATTTAATCATTTGAAGAAAGCCCAAGTGAATGGCTGTAATGCATTTATCTCCATCTAGGAGGATGGATGAATGGAGAGGACAGTACCTCTCAGCAGAGTAACATGATTTTTTTTTCTATTTTTTTCTCGAAAGCAAAAGTCCAGTTCTGACTCATGGAACCATAATAAATCTTTGGAAAAAAAAAAAAAAATCTGCTTCTTGCTGTTGCTCATATTTGGAGTTGATCCAATTCTGCACAAACTGGGGTGCAAAAGGGTTTTATCCCCCTAGAATAAGGCTGTGCTACTAAAGATTGGGGGGGTGTGTGATTTTTTTTTTTTAAGCTTCCTTAGGAAAAGGCAGAAATGCCCTGCTGAGGAGCCAGAGAGCACAGGTCCCTCCTGTGCTGGCAAACCCTGAAGTCTTCCTGCCAGGCAGGAGCAGCACTCAGAGATAAGTCCTGCTGGTTGGAAGTCCAGCCCCAAGATAGGCAGAGGTCTCTTGCCTCTGCAGGATGCAATCCTTAAAGCCAGTCTGTTTTCATCACCGAGCTAAAATTAGCTGGTTTTGTCAAAAGTGGCAAGACTTATAAATAAATAAATAAGAATTAACAAATATTTCCAACAGAGGCTGCCAGTTTCACTGCCCCCAAACCCTCGGGGAATGGGTGTCAATGGATACTTGCACTACCAACCTCAAAGCAAAGCAGAGGAGCCCCGGGCACCCCATCAGTGCAGAGCTGCTCATCTGACCCACAGCAACTGTCAAAGGAAGGGAATTATCCATCAAACCCCATCAGTGCAACTCACCATCCTGGCTGTCAGAGCAGATGTGACGTGGGCAACTTTCCTGACGCTGTCCTCGCATCAGAAACCAAGAGCCTGGGGAGGGGACTGAGGCTCGGCCGAGCAGTTGTGCCCTGGAGCTAACTACACCCCACCAGCAGCACAGCATCTGCTGGGAAAACATGGGACCGGTTCCTCGCCAGGTGGAAAA
The DNA here is from genome assembly GCA_025447755.1 of Corythornis vintsioides. Taxonomy (NCBI): domain Eukaryota; kingdom Metazoa; phylum Chordata; class Aves; order Coraciiformes; family Alcedinidae; genus Corythornis; species Corythornis vintsioides. The sequence goes on from JAOEGS010019062.1 coordinate 17,601, forward strand.
TGGGAGGGTCCCAATGACAATGCAAAGAATCTTGTACAAAAATTAAACCAAGCCAGGCTGAAGGCAAAGTGAGCTCTCCTTGCTACCAAAGTTGAGGAGACTCAGCTGAAAAAGAGCCCAAGTCTGGTCTAAAAACAGAGGGATGCACGTGTAGGACCCAGGCATGTTTCTTCCCCAATCCTCTTGGTTGTACAACAACTCCCAGCAGCACAAAATGAGCGTTCAGGCTGCTCTTGCAAAGTCCCCAGTGCAAAGCTGGCCAGGGATGAGCACAGAGAATCGGGCTGCATGTGATGTTCAGATGAACGGGGGCCAGAGAAACCCAAACTCCTTTTATTCCTCCCTCTCCAGCCCTCAGAAGTGGTTACTATTAGAAAGCAGCCGCTTAGCCAGACTTAGTTGGACACTTATAAGTTCTTCAGACTTTCCCAGAGTGCTCAAATTCATTTTTTTACAAGGGTTTAAAAGCCCATCTGTGCTCCTGGCCCTTTAAGCCAAGTCTCAAGCCCAGATGGAAGCTTTAAACCCCTGTAACTAAGGGGTAGAGGAGGCTGCTGGTGGCACACCCTGCTCCACAGCGGCATAACCGCATCTCAGACTATCCAGCCTACACATGGAGAGCCTCTTCCAAAGCCACTTTTAGCTGCAGGCAAACAGAAAGAGGCTGTGATGATTCCCAGCTAGCTTGATAACCAGGGGTCTCACCTACAAAGGACCTCTGCCCTCTTGTTTCTAAAGCTTTCTGGGCACAGGACTTGACTCTCATCATTCAAACCCCCCGAAACAGCTACAGATCACAACAGCACCAGTGCCATGTGCAGTTGCTGGGTGTTTACATCCATACTCCCCTTTGCATATTTGCCAAGCTAACCTCTTCAGGCAGGCTTTTCTCCCTCCAAAATAGATAAATTAATGAGTAAATCACTAGCTAACTAACTGCTCACCCCCTACCTCCCACTGAAACAGGAGCCTGGCTCTCCCATGCTGGTTTCAGAGAGGTGCTTGTTTAGCTAAAACCCTCTACAAACTGCCCCCAGCACTGGGATGGTTTAGGGCCACTGGGAGGACATGGTTCCAAATTCAACCACATTACTTCACGTGCAGGTTCAAGAGCTGAATCAAGGCTGTGAAACGTGAATTGTTTTGGAAAGTAACTCAGATATTTTCCCCTGTAGAAAGCATGTTCCTGGACTCCTCCAGAGATAAAGCATAAGCCTGAGGGATCTTCCTGCACATGACCAGCTAGATGTAGAAGGCACTAACTACAGCCCTTTATTTAATTTTACTGTTCTGTACCTGAAGAGGCAAAAGGAAAAGTTTTAAAACTCTCCAAGCCTCCCAAGGCAGGATGAAGAAGCTTGAGGCCTTCATGAGAAGGGGAAACAGAGCATCTCTAGATCTGCAGCAAGCCAAACAACAGCTCCCAAAGCTCAAGATACTGAGAAAACACACCTGAGGTTTGCCTAGGAACCAGAGAGAAAGTCACTTTGGCAAAGTCCCTTCCAGCTCAACAGCCGCTGCGGCAGAGTGACCCCTCCACCCAACCCCTTTCGGGGAGGACAGGGCTGCTCAGAGGTCACCATTTACACTGCCAAAGCCAGCCCTTCCCACAAAGCCAGGCTTAGCAAAAATCTTCAGCTCAAGTGTTGCAAGCAGCGTCTCTCCGAAGCGCTGGGGGAATGCGAGTCTGGGCAGGTTGAAAGGAGCTTTAGCGGAGGGAAGGGGAAAAAAAAAAAAAGGGAAGGAAAAAAAAAAAAAAAAAAAAAAAGGAGTCACAACTGAGCTTAATCACTAATCCAGCAGGTTTGTGGAAAAGCAAACTTCACCGTGGGCTGCCACCCGGTGCACACACCTATGTGCAGAAACATGCACCCGGCAAGGCTGGATCCGGCCCCGGAGCGCTGGGCACGGGCTGGCAGCACCCGGGCAGCTCCCTGGTAAAGCAGAGCATGCCGGAGCTTCACCAAGGCATAGGAGGCACGCTCATTCCTCGAATATCTGATAACTCCTGGGATCCTTCTAACTCTGTTTATTGCCTCTGGCAGCCTTTGTTTCTGATGCGAGAAGACAAACAATGGGAATTGTCTTAATCCTAAAGGCAAAGGATAAAAAGCACCGAGCGGGGGACGATCCTTTTATCACGATACATTTGCAACATCTAAAAAAAGTTGACCCCCCTTCCTTTCAAAGGCACTGAAATGCATCTGCTTTTCCTCCGCTGTTGGCAGGAATGAGCCCAGGCTCTCCTGCCGCCGAGCCCCCCACACCCACCCCTTGCTTCGCCAGCATGGACGGCTGCACACAACCCTCCCCATAGATTGCAGCAAACCCCCCTCCACCTTGCCTGCCCAAGCACCATCCCAGCCGTGTGTGGCACTGGGGACAAGGAGGTCCCAGCTCTGTGCATCCATGCCGGGCAGCCTGTTGACCTTGCTTGTGATTCCCCCTCTGCCCAGCACTTCCCCGTGCCCATCTCAGGGCAGCTGAGGCTGCTCCTCTCCAGGGACCTGCCATCATCGCACAGGGTCTCCTCAGTGGGACTTTGTGCCCAAAAAACACTCCCACAGTTCCAAATATACCTTCACCAGAAGCACGACAGCTTAAAAGACCACCTTGATAGCTGCTATGATCCACCCACCACTTGCTGGAGACGCGTGGCACGCAAGTGGCTCCATCTGGCAAAGGAGGAGGGGAGGAGGACTAAGTGCTAACGCATCCCAGGCAGCTCCTGATAGGCAAGCACCTTTTCCCACGGGCAGGACACCTGGAGAATGCTGCTGACCTGGCGCTTTCCCCGAACACAGGGAGCATCCTCCAAAACACACCCACGTCCCACAGCTTCCAGTGAGCCAAATCTAGAGGCAGGAGGGATGGGAGTTGTATCTGGATGCAGAGGGGGCTCCTTGCATGGGGGATGTGCTTGTGGGGCTCTGCTTACCTGAGCGCAGGTGTGGGGAAGAGGCACAAGCCACTTGGGATCTTTCATGCTGACAGTCCCAGGGACTCCCTGCCCAGCCGTGGCATACCTGCCCTTGCTGATGGAGGCCCAGGGAGGTGAGATGGAGGTGGCCCATGTTCCCAGGCTGAGAGAGGGTCTGCTGGGTGCGGGCACCAGGAGGCAAGTGGTTCACAGCAGACAGTAAGGGAAACACAATCTCCCACCAGAGCAGATGAAGCAGAAGGAAACAGCACCTTCATTCAAAATTAGGTGAGAAGGTGCTGTCATGCTCCATCCCTCTGCCCTGGGCGGGGGTGGGTCTCCCCAAATGACAGTCCCACTGCCTTGGCAAGCACATAGGAATTTTCCAGAACGATTTCCCCCCCTGTTTACCTTACACATTATTTCAGTGTTTGTTCAGTGCGTACCCAATGCCACTGGGCTCCTCTGTGGTATGCAACAGCCCCCTGCCACCCATTCTCCCAAGGGGAATGGGAGGCAGCAGAGGCGTAGGCAGCCCTGCCCATCGCAGAACCCTGGGGCCAGCGTGCTCAGATGGCCCAGCTCTACCAAACCTTTCCCTTAACCTTCGCTGGCCCTTGGGCAGTGCCTCACTAACCCCTGGGGTCCTGTTCCGACCCGATGCCCTGACCTCCGTCCTCCCCCAGCATGATCTGGATTAATAACTTAAGGACAAAAAGGGTATGGGGGCTAGATAACCAGCCCCAATCCAAGCGACCTCAGTAACACTCTAGACGTGAGTAGTTGGGGAGGGTGGGCATCCCCTGCAGCCCACCTGCCCGGCGATGCCGCCTGTAACACTCCCGTTTCGGGTTCGGGGATCAGTGGGTACCCGGCACTGTGGCGACCGGAGCCCCGACGCCCCGCCGGGTACCGGGCAGCATCGTTGCTGGGGGTCGCGCCTCGCTACCGACCGACCGACCGACCCCGGCGGCACCTGCTCCGCCGCCCCCGGGAGGTATCAACAAGTGTCGGCGGTGCCGGTCCCGTCCCGTCCACTCCCCCCCACCCCTCCTCCCACCTCGCCCGGCGACTACTCACAGCCAGTTGCTGGCGTTGGCCGAGAAGGTGGCGAGGATGATGAGCAGCAAGGAGCGCAGGAAATACTCCGGGCTCATCCTGGAGGGCAGGCAGAGATAGAGCGAGCGGAGCCGGCGGCGGCAGCCCCCCGACCCGCCCGGGGCAGCCGCCGCCGCAGGTGGGCGCCGGGCAGGAGCGGCGGGCGGGCGGGCGCTGGTTGCTGCGGGTTCGGCGGCTCCGCCGTCGCCGGGTCTCACTGACTCAGCAGGATGCTCTCTGCCCTGCCCTCCCCCAGGATGGGCTCGAAGATGCGCAGCAGGGGCTTGGAGAGCTGCTGCTCCAGGTAGTAGCGGGTGTCCAGGGGCAGGTCGTGCTCCAGGGCGTACACGGGGTCCTGGGGGGGGGGCAACGGGTGAGACCCCTCCCCAAATAACCCCTGAGACCC
>JAOEGS010019063.1:2697-65184 GCA_025447755.1 Corythornis vintsioides
GGTGACCATCTTATAGGGAATATAATCTAGCGTAGTCAACTCCTGACTCCAGCTGCTTTCAGTGGGTAATGTAGACAGAGCAGAGACTCTATCAGTGCCACTGAAATGGCCTGATATATTCTCCAAATGAAAAGTATTTTTGGATCTCTGATGATTCCCCCCCCTTTCTCTCATTGATCTGCGGTGAAACCCATGCTCATCTTTGTGAAGTACAGTGATTTCTCTTGAAAATATTTGTGATGATCAGCTATATACATTTCAAAATATGAAGCTTCTTTATAGTGATACTGTCCTTTGAAAAAAAAAAAAATAACAGTGCTTAGAAAACTCAAATAGTGTAAATGCAAAGATCTCTTTGGCTTTGCTGGGAAGGGCACGAGGCTGCTGGCTACCAAAAGCACATCGTCCCACCAGGGTGGCATGTAAATTCAGTTTATGTTTTAAACAAACCCTTCCAAGTGGTAATTAAACAAAGTCTGTATTTTCTCCAGACTAATTTACAGGCATGCTACAAGGAAACAAATCACCTTTTTGCCTCCTGGTAATATTTCATTTGCTTCATAATGTTTTAAATGTGGTGAATAACATCCTTTCTAATTAGCCTGCATTTCCCTATAAGGTGGAGTAATTAGGTATGATACCAGGTAATGAAGTTGGACAGTACAAATTGGAGACAGGAGCCATGTCCTTTATGAATACAGGCTGCTCATGGCTTTAGCTGTTTACTCCCTTGATTAATTGGGTCTGTCCCCTGCCAGGTCACAGGGACACTTTATAACACAGTCATTACATTGTGCTGTTGTCCCTCTCTCTAGAAAATGACAAGGTGGGTTTGATCTTTTTCTTAATTTCAGTGGGGTTTTTTACTGGCGTTTTTATAGTTTGACTTTTTGTTTTTGATACTAAGCTTTATGGCTTTTAATCATGCTTTAGTGTTTTATGCAGACAGGGTCTAGGGTCATTTGCTCTCAAGATTCTGGCCCATAGTCTTAGAAATGTGTAAGCAAAATACTGTTTTAAAAGAAGTGAGTTAAAAGGTGAATATTACTAAAAATTAGGTTTAGTTGTATTTAGCAATTTCAGATATTCCTATTTTGTTTCAGAAAACCTGTCAAAGAAAAGTATTTAACCATAGAAGCATGCTAAAAAAAAAAAAAGTTATCACAATTTATTAAGTTATATAAGCTGGTCTTGCCATTTGCGTAGGTCTCCAGATAATAACTTGCTCTTAATTAACAAAGATGTGGTATTTCTAGGTGATACCCACACCATTTAAGTAGCCTTTCATCAGCAAAATAGTGTGTGGTACCTCATCTCAGAGGTGGGTTTGTTCTGTGCCTGACTCTTCTGAGATTGCTCAGATCTGACCAGCCACAGGAAATCTTTGTTAGTGCCTGATGCTGACACTGCACCCAGTTCATGGATCACAGGTACACAAACTGTATGGGTCGGAAAAGGCCTTGAAAATTCATCTGGTTCAGTCCCTTTGCAGGGAACAGGGACATCTGCAAGTAGAGCAGGTTGCTCAGAGCCCTGGACAATCTCAGCTGCAATGATGCCAGGGAATGGGGCAGTGGCCACCTGTCTGAGCAGCCTGGACTAGGCTCTCACCACCCTCAGCATCAACAATTTCTCCCTTCTCCCCAGTCTAAATCTTCCTCTTTCAGTTGAAACCATCATCCCTTGTCCTGTCCCACAGTCCCTGCTATAAAGTCTATTCCCATCTTTCTGACAGGCCCTTTCAAGTCCTGAAAGGCTGCCAGAAGGTCTCCCCAGAGCCTTCTGTTCTGCAGGCTGAACACCTCCAGCTCTCCCAGTCTGGCCTCCCAGGATTCAGGCCAGTTTCTTTAGGAGTATGGTTCACTTTTTTTGTGAAACTGTATGACGTTTTTCTTGGTGGGGTGCAAGCAGGGAAGAAGGTGTCCTTGAATGCAAAGTGAGAAATTACTGCTTTTCTCCACACCTAGTAAGTGACCACTGCTGAATTTGGAACTGGGGAGGTGTCACTGGACTTTGCTCCCTGCAGGACATCCTTGACACAGTGAGTCTTCCAGCTGCAGATGTCAAGCTGGGTCACTCTGAGCTGTGTGCACCTAAGAAATGCTGAGTCAGTGTCTGGAGTGGGTCTTGATGCCTGAGGTGACTTGTGCCAGACCCATCACTAGGAAGCAGAGCACCTGTCACCAGTAGACATGTTCAGAATTTCTAGTGAGACTATCACCTCAGGTTTAAGTGGTGGGGAGTTAACTGGAACAGGTCCAGCCTGTACTGGGGCTTAGTGCTAGTGGAAAGCAGGAGTCCTGGGCTCTCCCTGGGGCATCAGGGCAGGTTGGAGTGCAGGAGGCACAGAGCTTCTGGACTCATGATGGGAGGAAAGCACATTGCATCTGAGGTGGTTCAGACAGTTGTGGTCTCCCTTATCCTGTCCGTACAATCCGCTGGAGATAAGGAGTGCAACATTTACCTGAGAGGAATGTTGTCTTTTGCACAGAGGGGAATTTTCTCTGTGGTCTTCATTAGCATTTCTGGAAAGATGCCATTGGACTGGGAACTAATTGTTTTGCAGAATAGGTTGGTACAGATGTAGTACTACTGTCAACAAAACATAACCCTCCTAGGTGGTGATTATATGAAAAATATTTTTAACACTCCCTGGAGCCTATTTGTAACCCAAACAGTTCCAAACCTGCTAACAGTATTTTAATTATCAAAGATATTCCAGTGTGTACAAACATATATAATGCTAATGGTAAATAGCTCACATTTATATGATGTCTAATAGCCAAACACATCCTGAAGACCTTAATGTAATTTCAGGTGTCACGTTCAGTGTGCAGAAAAGAAAGTCCCTTCCTTGTGCCGTGCAGTTCACTACTTACCTGACATTAGTCTGGGTGGGGATCACAGTGCAAAAGAGGCAGCAGCTGCTTCTTGTGCACAGGGTGTGGAGACTGAGTGGTTGTGAGGCAAGTGAGGTGTGGATGGTTCCCAGACCCTGCTCACAGAGACACTGCATCATCAGGGCAGTGACAGCCATGCCAGTGCTCCCTGCTCTGCCCCATTCCTGCCCAGGTGCTTTCGCCAGCAGCAAACCCTGCATACACTGTTCCTCCATCTCCGGACCACAAGTGTCTCATGAGCCAGCAATAGGCCCTTATGGCCAGGAAAGCCAATGGTCTCCTGGCGGCATTCAGAAGAGTTTGGGTAGCAGGTTAAAGGAGGTTCTTCTGCCCCTCTGCTCTGCCACAAGGAGGCCACCTCTGGAGTCCTGTGTCCTGTGCTGGGCTCACCAGTACAAGACAGACAAGGAGCTACAGAAGATAATCCAGTGGAGGCTGTGAGGATGTTGAGGGGCCTAGAGCATTTGTGTGACAGGAAAGGCTGAGAGCCCTGGGGCTATTCAGTTGCATAAGAGCATCTTGAGAGGGGATCTGATCAATGCTGATCAAGAGCTAAAGGGTGGCAGGAGGATGGGGACAGACTCTTCTTAGTGGTACCCAGTGACAGGACAAGGGGCACCAAGGGTCACCAACTGGAACCCAGGAGATTCCATCTGAGCAGGAGGAGAAAGTTCTTAGGTGTGAGGGTTTGGGAGCTTGTCCCAGTCTGCCCAGGGATGTTGTGGAGTCTCCTTCTCTGGAGAGATTCAAAACGTGTCTGGGCACTACGACGTTGGGCCCCCAGCTCTGGGTGACCTTTCTGGATGGAGTGGGGGGGTGGCACCAGATGATCCTCAGAGAGTCCTTCCAGCATCCACCATGCTGAGATTCTGTAATCTTATGACAGCCTGCCTGTGCTGGGAAGTGTACCTTAGAGGTCGATCCCATCTCAAGTCCTTCGGATGGCATATGGAAACCTCAGAAAACAGATGTGCTGTGGTGTGCAGAGGTGCTGTGGGGAGGGAGTCCTCTCTAGGTGCTTCCAGCACCATACCACATCCTGACCTTGAGACCAAACCCCTCCAGAGCTGCACTTACATCTATCTCCACGTTTTTATATTGGAGACTAAATTGCCCAGTACTGTGCAGCAAGGCACATAATCTGCTGGTTACCTCTCAGGCTTCACAAAATCACAGAATGGTTTGGGTTGGAAGGGACATTCCAAGCCCATCTTGTCTAGGATCCTGTGCTGAGTAGGGTAGGTTGCTCAGAGCCCTGGACAAATTCACCTTCGATGGTGCCAGGGATGGGGCATTGACCACCTCTCCAGGAAACCTGAGCAAGGATCTCACCATCCTCAGTGTCAACAAATTCTCCCTTCTCTCTAGTCTAAATCTCCCTTTTTTAATTGAATCCATCACCCCTTGTCCTCTCCCAACAGGCCCTGCTCAAAAGTCTGTCCTCAGCTTTCTAAGGTATGCTTCCCTGTAAGATCTTGAAAGGCTACCCATTAGGTCTCCCCAGAGCCTTCTCTTCTCCAGGCTGAACACCTCCAACTCTCCCAACCTGTACTTCCAGAAGAGGGGTTCCAGTCCTCCCAGCATTGCTGGTGCTTCTCTGGCTCTGCTCCAACAGGTCCCTGTCTGTCCTGAGGCCTCCAGAGCTGGACCCAGCACTGCAGGGGGATCTCCCCAGAGCACTGGGAGCAGATGGGCAGGGTTCCCTCAGTGTGCTGCTGGTCTGTGGGTTTCTATTGTAGAGGGAGATCTCCTCATACTTCTCAGGACACTTTGGCAGCAGCTGTCCAGGGTAGTCCCCTGCGAGGAAGGGCAGCCAGGTATGGATGTCACTTGCTGAGGCTGCTGTGTGTGGCTTCGCTTTCTATTCAGTCCTCTTCTACAGTGCATGTACCCCAAAAATACCTTGAGCTGCAGTTGATGGGGGAGGTGCTGCTGGTGGAGTGTGGGTCATTTGCTCCTTACTGATGTTCAATAGAGTCTCACTGTGCACCTGATCTCTGGGCACACATGCAGGCCATACTGATGTCTTCAGGATAATCTTATAGGTCATGCCACATCTTGGATCATTTAACTTCCTTTCATCACCTCCTCTAGACCAAAAGTTTTAATTTTGATGCAAAATTGTGAACAACGTTAGTTCATTGTGAAATTTAAAGCTGGCTTTTCCGAGCTCCACAGACAGGGTCTCCCTGGCCTTTGCTACCATGTGGCTATCAACCAGAATTTTAATTTTATAAGCCATGGTTGGCTTATAAAAAAACACAACCCAGCACTAGGTCTATTAGATATGATTTGATTTAGAATAGTAAAAAAAACCAAACCAAAAAACAGTTACACTGCCTTCTTATGTACCTTTCTGCTTTTTCACAATTTAGAGTTTCTGTTCAGTACGTATTCAGGGCTTTTTATCCTACATGGAATAAACTGACTCTTGTACTTTACAAAAGCCACCATTGTCTCTTCTTGATTTAAGTTGCAGGGCTTTCTGACCAGATGAATGTGAAGCCTAAACTGAGGAACTAAAATTTAGGATATTTCCAGCATTAATGACTGACATCAGAGTGTGAGCAGTTGGTTACTGAGAGTGACTTGCGTCTGGGAAGACATTACCATGTGTTGGTCTCAGTTTGAGAGCCTAGGTTTCCGGGTGCACAGCATTTCCTCCAAAATCCAGCTGTTCTGATGGATTATCTCAGATCAATAGCCCTTTCTGAAAAGTCATGTCCACTAAGCATCTTCCCTGTTACTGATGCCAGCATGTGTTGTGGGGCAAAGATGGTGTATGCAGCAGGAGGGTGTCTTTGCACAGATCGCTTCTGATCTTTTCCACCAAAGAAATTGATGCAGCATCTACCAGGGAAGGCCTGGATGATGGTTTTTGCCCCAGACTGCTTGGATAGTGAGCCACTGCAATGCTTAAGAAAGCCTGGTTGTTGACGGTGCATTTGAATTCTGCACCTAAAAATATCTTGTCAGTGAGATTCTATTTTAAAATGTTTGCTTCCTCCCTCTGTCTAGTGTGGTGTTGTCATCTGGAGAATAAATCTGATACTTACTGTTGTTCTTGGAGTTCCATTTCCTGGAGTCCTGAGAATACTGCAGACCTCAGCTTTCAGTGCATAAAAGATAAATTTCTAGCACTGACAGTTGAAGGAAAAGTAGAAACCCACCATTAATGTTGAAAAATTAAATTGCAACATGTCCCTGTATTGTGAAAGTCTTTTCTAGCTGCCAATCTAAATGTTCCCCAGACTTGTTTCATGGCTTTTCAACCATGGGTAGTCACTTTTGACTTCTGCTAAAGATATCTGCAAATAGAGAGAGGGAGAAAAGTGTGCTGCCCAGGCTTTCATCTTGCCAAAGAATTTAGGAAATAAAAAGTGAATCTGCGATTCCAGGAGAGTGCATTGCTGAGGGTGGTCCAGTGGAACCTCCAAGCCCCAGGGATGTCCCATCTTTGTATGGTGCCAGTAGTGCCAGTGTTTTGGAGGTTGCTTGGCCAGCTGCTGCCAGTGGAAGGTAGTGCTGTACAGAGAGTCCCTGCTTCCTGATAAAAGCACACCATAGCTCAGGGCTCCACATGAAATGGAGCTGAGCAAGGCTTGGAGATACCACAGGAAGAGAGTGAAGTGAAGGTGGTGACTAGGCAAAGTGGATCTGCTGGAGCTGACACAGGTTGACTATGATTGTAGCATCAGATGGTGTACGTTATCTCCCATGTCCTACCATGAATCAAACAGGTTCTCAGGTGATGCAGTAGCTGTGATATGAGCAAAGATGTGACCTTTATCCTTTGTCTTGACTTTATATTATGTATGAAATCATTGATGATGAATTGTGTTGAGGACCAGCTGTAATGGAAGAATCCTCAGTGCATCTTCCAGCAATATACGTCTAACTTGTAAACTCCTCCCAAAGAGTCTTCTCCATGTCAGCATACTGGTACATACATATATGCAAGGGATAAAATGAGACACTCCTCTGTAGGTCCCTTTATTGTGATACCTACTTACTCTCCGTTTTCTCTCTCCTTTTTGAAAGGTATTCAGGAATCTCCAGTACCAAATGGCCATTCTCTCCCGGGCAGAGATTTTCTTCGGAAACAGATGCGAGGAGACCTTTTTACCCAGCAGCAGCTAGAAGTGTTGGATCGAGTCTTCGAGAGGCAGCATTATTCTGACATTTTCACCACAACTGAGCCCATCAAACCAGAGCAGGTACCATTGCCAATGTTCAGTGTTTCCATTATTATCTTCTGGCAGAGATCTGCTTGGTGGACATCACCAAACACTTAACTGAGTCTCAGTAGTAAAACACAGAGAAACAGGTGTCACATCAACATCTTCAGCCAAAGGCCCATTAGTCAGAATAGATGGAGTATTAAAAAACAGAGGAGAACACTGGTGTGTTTGGGTGTTAAATGACACCTGAGCTGAGCCAATTCCATCAAGTAAGTCCTTACAGAGCTCCACAGCATCCAAAGTTCAAATGCAGGCTAGACAAAAAAAACAAGAAGATGAAAAACTCTGTGCCTGGTTTTGGTTTGTAGTCAGCATGATTGTGCAAACAAGTTAGATTTTTGTACCCAGAAATGGCTTATTAGGTGTGTAATTGGCAATTTGCTTAAGAGAAACACCCACTTAATGTGTGAACTTAAATTAATTTCACCTACAGAATAGCAGTGTGTTTGAGAAGGACTTGACACTAATGTTTTCTTTTTGAAAGTTCCATTTTTGCAGGTGCAATAAAGAAGCACATGCAAAAACTGATGAGCTGTGTCTCTCTTGTGTCCTTCTTCTTGGAGAGCAGCCTTTCATTTGAGATACCTGTGCTGCTGTCAGCACCAATATGTCTAGCTTCCTACTTAATGCTGTATTTGGCCATTGATCTTCAGTGTTCTTAATGTTAGACCTGCTTTTCAGCAGAGTGGGTGGACTCTTGAACTGCAAACTCTGATTTCTTGTGGAGGGATCAGTGTATTTGAGGGTTGCTGGAGATGATCTCATGGCAGCCTACTACCACCATGACTCTACTTTAAGGGATGTTCATGGGTATAATTTGTTTGGGTTTTTTTAAATAATTAATTATACTGAAAGTCATATGGTAGAGTAGAAATTTTTCATGCCTTTAAGCTAACATCTCTCAGTTATTTCATTCATAGAGCCACTTGCTTTTCACCAGCTTTTTCTATCATGGTTTCCCTGGTTTGCATTTGCTGAGGAGCACTGCAGATCTGAACTCAGGCTGGAAAAAGATGGGGAAGATGCTGAAGTCAATTTGATTTTTTAAAACATTTGTTAGGAAAGTGTCATGGCTTAGCCCCAGCTGTCAATGAAACACAGCTGCTCAGTCACTGTACCCACAGTGGGGTGGGGAGAGAATCGGGGGAAAAAACATAAAACTTGTGGTTTGAGATAAACACAGTTTAATAGGGAAAAGGAAGAAGGATAGAAAAGAAAGGGATACTGCTAATATCAGTCATACCAGAACTAGAAGAATATACAAAAACAAGTGCTGCACAAAAAACAGTTGCCTACCACCTGTTGACCCATCTGTCAGTCCTCGGTCTCTGAGTAGCTATGTCCCCCAGCCAGCTCCCCCACTCCTGGTATACTGGACATGGTGTCATATGGGCTTGAATATCACTTTGGTCTGTTGGGGTCAGCTCTGTCCCCTCCCAGTCTTCTCTGGAGCCTCAGCCTGAGCACTAACAGGGTAGCACGAGAAGATGAAGAGTCCTTGCCTTAGTGTGGTCTCTGCTCAGCAACAACTGAAACATCAATATCATCAGTGTGTGATGACCCGTGTGATCAATGTAATCTCTTCCTAAATCCAAAGCATGGCCACTATAACATCTATGAGGAACAAAAAGAACTATTCTAACTGAACCCAGGACAGAAAGCCAAGGAGTCTGTCTCTGGAAGGTGAAATGGCCTTCACATGCCACTAGATGGTGATTGTCCCATCTGAGCACGGATGATGCTGGAGAGGACAGGCAGTGCACCCACTTCTGCAGCGTTGGTCACTTAGATGTAGTGTGGTGTTAGATCTATCACTCAGAAACCTGTGTAACAAAAAAAAAAGTCACTGTAAAGGAAGCAGCTGGGGGAAAGAACAAGTTATTTTTCTCTGTTCTAGACTCTTGCAGAATTGTAGCTCAAGGAAGACAGTACAGCGAGTGAGGGCATAAACTGAATTTAACAGGGAAAATGGGAGAACTGAATGAGGATGTTGCTGATGTCTTACCCTTATTGTCAAGTACAGGATGTTTGTGGAGCACAAGTGTGATGAGGGATAGCTAACAGACCTGGGCTTGTTGAGCCTGGAGAGAAGGAGGCTCAGGGGAGATCTTCTGGCGCTCGACAGCTCCCTGACAGGAGGTTGGAGCCAGGTGGGGTCAGACTCAGCTCCTAAGAAACAAGTCACAGGACAAGAGAAAATGGTCTCATGTTGTCCCATGGGAGGTTTAGGTTGGAGCTGAGGAACAATTTCATCAACCCCATTGAAGTTGTCCAGGACCGTTCCAGGCTGCCCAGGGCAGGAGTGAAGCCGCCATGATCCCTGGAGGGGTTTCCAAGCCTCATGTGGAGATGTGGTGCTGAGGGACATGGGTTAGTGGTGCCCTGGCAATGCTGGGGGAACAGTTGGACTTGATGATCTTGAAGGTCTCTTCAAACTGGAACAATTCTGTGATCCTGTGGTGGCAGGTGAAGCCCAGCATCTTGGTGCTCTGAATCCTGGGACTGAGGGTTGGCCGTGGAAACACAGTTGAGACCTCATGTGTTTGTGTCATGGAAAAGTAACCAACGCATGAAGTCAGTATTCTAGAAGCATCCTGCCCTATCTCCTCCTAGCAGAGCCCTGAAATAAACATGAATTAGTGTGTTAAATTAATGCTTTTCCCTCACCTTTTGTGCTCATTTTGTGTGAACAGAACATGTTTGATTTGGACTGGTCACAGATGTTCATGGGAAACTGATTTTGTGTATTTCTGGGCATGGCTTTGGAAATTCAGATAGTGGGGATGTGTTTGAAGCACTACCATTGCACTCCTCTTCTGCCCATGGCATCTGGCCATTAGAATCTCTTTAATCAGCCAGGACAAAGCCCATGCCTTGACTGTCCTGTAGTCCTTGAGTCTGAGAATGAAAATTTTCACAATCTTCTCCTCCTGGTGTGTGTGAGGACAGGCCCTGCTGTGTCAGCCTGGGGCACAGTACCCCTGCCCACAGGGGTTGGTGTTGGTGTTGCTTCCATTACCATCACACATGACCACCACACTCTTAGAGCAGAGCCATACTGACAGCAGGGGCAGCTCTGCCTGCCCTGGAGCTGTGCTGCATATGGCAGACCAGTGTACTCCCATATGGGCCTGTTCATGGTGGCTGCACTGTCAATTCAGATTTTTCTGTTCTGTGAACTGAGTTTCTACTCAGAGTGGCATATTTTTCCAGAGTCTGGTCCACTAGGAGCATCCAGCTGGAGGTGCTGGATGTACCCAGCAAACCCCCGTGAGTCTGTGAGGCTGATTGTCACGGACACCAGTGAACATCCCCGGAACACCACCCTGAACACACCCAGCTCTCCCAGTCTAGCCTCCCAGCAGAGGGATTCCAGCCCTCCCAGCATTGCTAGTGCTCCTCTGGTCCTGCTCCAGCTGTGCTGAGGACTCCAGAGCTGGATCCAACACTACAGGGGTGTCTCCCCAGAGCACTGGGAGCAGAGGGGCAGGATCCCCCCTATCCCTGCTGCCAATGCTACTGTGGGTGCAGCCCATGGTGCCAGTGACTGCTGGGTGCCAATGCATGGGACCGGGTCAGCTCCCATTTTTTATCCACCAGTGAAGTTTTTTTATTAGGGTGCTTGCCATGATTCCAGGCAAAAGGGTGGAGCTGGTCTCTCCAGACTTTTGGAGAAGTCATCGCAGGCTGCTGAACCCATGGCATCTGTTGTGCTAACTGTTTGCTCAAACATGTTTGCCAGTTAAAGATGCTCCTGGACATCAGGACCTGAGAATGGGCTGGGAGCTGTAGGGCAGCCCAGCACAGGAGGGTGAATGGTACCTGGGAGAAGCTCTGGTCTTGCAGACGAACCTGCTTTTGGTGGCCGAGTGAGTGGGATGAGTGTCTCTAGGGGGGAGAACTGCGGGATGAGGGAAGAGCCAACATATTAATTTTCTGAGAATAAAGAATTATCTACGTTAGGTTTCTGTCCATAGCAGAAAAGGATTCTCTTGTGTTTTCAACTCTACACATGTGCCCCATCAAATACTCATTGAAGTCAAGATGAATATTTCTATTGACTTCAATAGACTTTAGATCAGGGCCATAATGAGGCATAACATGATGTGACCAGATTCAACCCTACATAGGTCATTGACTTAGAAGAGAACTGTTTGCTCCTAATAGTGGATAATTCCGAGGACCTTGCTGATGCTTCTCTATTGCTTTTAGCTCGAAATGAACTCAGTATGTGTTCTCATATTAATTTCTCGGTAAATTGAAGCTAATTCTGGGCTTAGGTGGAAACCAGGCAAACATATACTACTGTATGTAGTCATTTCAGGCAGTGCAGGTAAGTCTGGATCTGAAGGTAAGCACAGGCAGGTGAAATTTGGATAACTAATGAACAGGAAAAAAATCCTAATAAACTGAAAAAACATTGGAAAAAAAAATCCCACAAAATTAAAATCCAATTGCCCTCTGTTTCAGAGGGAATTGCAATGAAGAACTTCTCTGAACTGGCCAGGAGAGGGATTTAAGTCCTTCACAAAATCTACCAAATTTTACTTTTATCTGGCCACATATTTGCCATCTTGGAAAAATGGAAGTTTGTTTCTCAGTGTATGGAGCTGTGCTGGTTGGTGTGTCCACAGGAGTGCAGCTCCTGAGGGTGTGGAGATGTACAGTCATCCCTAACCCCTCAGATGCCTCCAGATGTGATTGGATCTTCAGGAGTTACAGGGAAAGTCAGGAACATGTCAGATAAAATGAAGGAAAAGTCAGTTAAAGACAGAAACTGACTAATTTTCCTGTTTGTATTAGTAGTGTGTTTTCTCTTGAGAGATGTGGCCATTGGATCTTCTTAAAATACTCTGAGATGTGCAGTGAGAAGTGCAAAGACAATTATTTCTTGAGTCGTTCTGAAATTTTATGTTGTCCAGTAACAGTAAAAATCATGGCACTAACTCATGTCTGTGTTTCCACATCCTGAGGCAGAAGTTATTTGAGCATTTAGATACAAAGTCGTAGAACCACACAATAATAGAATCCTTGAAGGACTTGTGTTGGAAGGACCTTTCAGTATCTTGTCCAAACCCCCTGCAGGGAGCAGGCACATCTGCAACTAGAGCATGTTGCTCAGAGCTTCTTCAAGATTGACTTTGAAGGTCTTCAGGGATGGGGCACTTATCAACTCTCTGAGCAACCTATTCTAGTGTTCCACCACCCTCAGATGGAAGAAATTCTTTAGAATCAGGGGTTTGTTTTTATTGGAAGAGATCTTTAGGATCATCAAATCCAGCCTCTTACCCATAGCTTGTGTGACACTGTGTAAATGAAGAGCAAGTTAAAAGGGGAGACAAAGCAGCAACACATAGTGGGATGAATGGACACAAATGCTAAAACAGAAAGAAAACCAAACAACAAACAAAAACCCAACCAAATAAAGGAGAAGTGGAGCTTAGCATCAATCTGCTTGCTCTGCGAGCAGCTGCCACATGCAGTCAGGAGCCCAGACAGAGGTGGCTATGGGGGTTTGTAGGGCATGGGAGCAGTGTGTGGGCAGTGCTGTTAAACAACACCAGACTATTAATTTGGCTTTTGAGTCTTCACTAAAGCCCATAAAAGCGCACAGTTGTCAAATGGAGTTCATTTTAATTTCCTTTCAATCACAGTAAATTATTCAGGTGATAAATCAGCTGGGGCAGCCTCCTGGCTGTAATATAAACCCTAATTCCTGGCTAATTATCCAGTCCATTGCTGCCAGCAGATCAATACCCCAACCAAATGGAAAGGGCGGAGGGTCTGGGCAGCAAGGGTGGTGGAAATGCAGCAGCTGGGAGTGCGGATGCCCGTGACCCCCATCCTGTCACAGGACTCAGTCTGCATGGAGCTACTTCCCACCCCCTGCTAGGGAACATATCACAACCTGGGTAGCAACGAGGGCCAGAGCCCACCTGCCCACCTAACAGGCCCCGTTGAGGTGAGCATGGTGAGGTGCCCACATATATGGGTGTAGGATATGGAACCTCTTGGAGGCTGGAGGGGATGTGGGGGTGACGCTGCAGTGCTCTTGCCACTGGGTGACACCCTGGGCTGCAACCCCAGCATCATGGGCAGTAGGGCCAGGGGAGAATCCAGCCCTTCTGCTCCCAGTGCTCTGGGGACACACCTATGCAATGGTGGGTCTAGCTCTGGAGTTCTCAGCATGGCACAATTCCCAGTTGAAGTGGGGCCAGAGGAGCCCCAGCAATGCTGGGAGGGCTGGAACCCCTCTGCTGGGAGGCCAGGCTGGGAGAATGGGGGTGTTCAGCCTGCAAAAGAGAAGGCTTTGCGGAGACCTTCTGGTGGCCTTTCAAGACTTGAAGGGGCCTGTCAGAAAGATGGAAACAGACTTTTGAGCAGTGCCTGTTGAGACAGGACAAGGGGTGATGGTTTCTACTGAAAGAGGAAGATTTATACTGGAGAGAGGGAGAAATTATTGCTGCTGAGGGTGGTGAGAACCTGTCCCAGGCTGCTTAGACAGGTGGTCACTGCCCCATCCCTGGTATCATTGCTGGTGAGGTTGGCTGTGTCTCTGAGCAACCTGCAGATCAACCTGTTACCTGCAGGGGTATGAACTAGGTGACTTTTGAAGGCCCCTCTCACACAAACCAGTCTGTGATTCTATGGTACATGGTGCTGGCCCTTTTCTGCTCTTATTCTGCTGTTTCCTCAAGTGTGGGACTTCACTGCTGACCTGCAAGATAAACCATGACAGGGTGCTTGGGCAGTGCAGGAACACAGTGTGCATCCCATGGAGCTCATGTGTGCCATGGAGATGCACTCACTCCTGGTGCTGCCCATCCTGTGGTGACTGGTGGTTCACACAGAGGCAGAGATGGAGTGAGTGTGCCTTGAGGAAGCCAGCTACTACTCAGAAGATCTCAGGCTGGTAATATGTTTTTTTTTTTTCTGGTAAAATTCTAAGAAGCATTAAAAAGAATGCAGAGAACCAGTGCTAAGGTGGGCATTTCACTAGGAAAGAGCATCAGCTCTTTGGAGACAACAGTTTTTTGGAGACATCCACTATGTCCCTGCATGAGGTGATTGTTCAAGAGATGTTCTGTTCACCAATGCCTTCAAGCTCTGCGGTGATGCTGCCAAGCATGGTCTGAAGACTTTCAGCCTCTGGTGAAATAACATGTTATCCTGCAGAGGTTCCAGGTCGAGCTTCTCTATCTGACAGGACCCCAGGATATTCCAGGGAGCTCAGAGCTCTGATCTGCCCTTGACTTCTATAGGATGAGCCTTCATAATCTCTATCCCTGTTCACTATCACTGTGGTTGTTGTTTATTCACATTGCAGTGGTATTGTGAGGGCCCAAGAAACAGCATGGGGCTAAGAGCTCTATGCACTGTCTGTCTAGGGAAGAGCAATGCCCTGGAGGTCACACTGTCTGTATGGGAACAAAAAAGTGGTTTTATCACCAGAGCAGATTAAAAGAGAGTAGCTGTGTGCAGTGACTGGTCCATAGTGCCACAGAGAGGCTGAAGTCTTCTTGGGACAGTCTCTTCTCCGAGCCCTCTGTCCTTCCATTGTGCTGCTGAGGCTGCAAGGTGGCTGCACCTCCTTGTGCTTTAGGTTTAGGGTCAAGAAGGAGAAATGACACCTGCTATAGTGTTTCTTCTTGCCAAAAATAGTTTTTTATGAGTGGAAAGCTTTTTTTTTGAAAGAATTTCTAAAAAATAACACCAGGAAGCAGAGCTCCTTGAGCCAACACCTCCCATTTATATCCTTGTAGGTCTGCCCTCCTTTACAGAAGTTTGGTCTGTTTGTGTGTATGAGGTTTTGAAGGCTGCACAGAATTTTCGGTGTGTGCTGCTTTGTTGTGACATGTTGTGTCAGGTGGTGACAGTCACAGCAGAGCGTGTTGTATGACACCTAGTGGTTTGTGTGACAGTGAGGCTGTGGTGGCAGGAGTTTCAAGGGAAAGCATGACAGGAGCTGTGTATCCTGCTAACGTCCCCCTGCATCAGCATCAGCATTGCAAAGAGAACCCTACAGTTTTTGTGGACACCCAGCGGTGTCTGCCTGAGCAGGGGCTGGAGCTGATATGTCCAGTCTGTGAGTAAGAGGTGGGAAGAAACCTAGGTGGGATAACCCAAAGGACAACTGTTCTCACATACAGGCAGAGAGCTGGGGATACCCCATATCCTGACCTGAGCTCACTGCCCTTTCCCATGTGACCATCCCCATTGGAGCTGGTGATTACTGGTTCTCCCACTTTATCTGGAAGTGTCAGGCAACCTAGGGTCAGGATTTCTGGTGAGGGTTCTAGAGCACAAGTGTGATGAGGAACAGCTGATGGACCTGGGGTTGTTGAGCCTGGAGAGAAGGAGGCTCAGGGGAGACCTGGCTCTTGACAACTTTCAGATCATCAGGTATAGCCATTTCCCCAGCACTGTCAGGGCATCACTAATGTCCCTCAGCACCACATCTCTACAGGGGGTTTTGAAACCCCTCCAGATATCATGGAGACTCTATCAGCCTGGGCCATCCCTGGACAACCCTGGAGGGAAAGAAATTGTTCCTAATTTAAGAGTTTTCTCCTGATAATATGTCTCCAGTGCTCTGGTGCACTCTCGTGGCTGAGCCTGTGGGAGGTGAGGTCCATCACCTGCCCATTACCCAGTGGCCAACAGACCAGCTCCATAATGTCCAGCTATAGCTTGGGGCTTCTCAGGGACTGGAATCCTGTCAAGGAGGAGTGTGGTGTGTTTCTTCCACAAGTGCCAGGGGAGACAGTATTTGGAAATTACAACCTTAGCACTGTTTCTGATGGGTGATGCCAGTGGGGATGCTTTGCCATGTTTTATTGCAGCACTTGGCACATACAGAGCAAAAAAGAGTGTATGTTGTCTAAAAGTGGTGTGGTGGGTGAAAATCATATTGTCTAATTACCAACTTCTAGGAGTTAAATATCTTAAGTCTCATCTCCCTTTATAGTTAATAGAACCATCTTCAGAAGGCCATTTGCTGTCCTGTCTTAGAAGCCTTTCTTAGGATGAGATGAATGGCTCTGTGGAGATCTCTGTTGCTGCCTACTGAAAGGAACTAAGGGTAACTACATTTTCAAACCACTAAGGCTGTGAAAAAGGGTTTAAAAAAAACCTTTAATTTTAATCTTTAAGCCCTACTTAATGTTGATGGTAGAATGTGACATACTGCAGTAGCAGTGCGTGACCTTCAGAAGAGTCACCGTGGCTTCCTTGAGTGTGATAGAGAGGTGGGAAATTTAAGAACAGCTTTCCCCTCTTGTTATCTTATCAGAGTGTCCACATTTCCTCACAGTTTGGGACTTGACTTTGAGTAATCATATCACTTTGTTCACCATGTTTTTTGATATAAATGTCTAATTTTACGCTGTTTAGATAATGATAAACCAGGTCTGTTACATCAGCAAGCTTTAAATAACACCCAGCACCTTTGCCTTCAGTCTCCCTTTCAAGGTGGCATGTCACTAGCAGACAGCTAATGTGAAGTCTGTTATTACATAAAAAGTCATCAACTGCCATCCCAACAATGGGTTCTGCCCAGGAGCTGGAGGATAGCAGAGATTTACTGACCACCCATCAGATTTTCAATATCATATCAGAGTGTAGCGTATGAGTATGATGAGTAGAATTACAGTGGCTGGAGTAGTCTTTGTCCCTTTAAACAGGAGTCATGTACACACAACATACCTTTACAGTGTATTTGAGTACGTGGTGCTTTTCTCACCCAAGAAGACACAGCTGTAGTTGTCTGGGAGCTGCTTTTCTCTGTGGAAAAAGCCAGTATCGGGTAATGGCACCACTTGGCCAAGAGTTTCCCACAAAAAATTTCCAACCCCTTTGTGTCTGTATTAGCCTTGAAAGAGAGGGAGGGACAAACCTGGAGGTAAGCACTTGCCCTTTGATTTATTGAGTGCCTTCCCTGATCATGGTATAGGAAGGTCTTGCACTGGTGTTTTAAGATTAGAACAAGCTCTCTCAGTCCCTGGAACCACAGTTTTAAATACAGTTTCCACTATTTGATTTGGAAATTGCTGCTGTTTTACACTCTGTAGGTTTTCTCTAAATCTGTCCATCACTTTAGCCAACAAAGATGGTTTTCTCAAAGTATGCTTCCCATGCAGCCAGTGAGTACCTGGAGGATGTGCTAATGCATCATAGAAGGAGCCAAAGTCCCTGTGGCAGTGCAGGGCAGGAGTACAAGTGCCAGGTGCATGACCTAAAGTGGTAGAAACTCTGCAGGGTCCAAGGGCTGACTTCTTCCCCCCAAGGGCAGTCAGTCAGGGCAGAAGTTACCTCCTGAAGTTGTGCACTCTCCATCCATGGTGGTTTTCAAGACCATGCTGGATAAAGCCCTGTGCAACCTGGCCTGGCCCAGTAGCTGGCCCTGCTTTGAGAGATTTCTGGAGCTTCCTTCCAGCCTGGATTATTCTATGACCTTGATGTCCTTCTGTTCATTCCCACTGTTATGATGTGGCTTAGGAAAAGTTCAGTATGGGTGGAGTGAGAATGTGGGAAGTGTACTTGTGGTAGGAGAGGAGCACATGGTTCATACAGTGTGCAGGGTGAGATGGGAATCTATCTGGGATGAAGTGCCCAGGAGCCTCCTAAGCAACTTGCTCAATGCAGGTGCTAGGATTTCAGGATAATGCTGTAGTCTTGTGTGGCAATTTGTTTAGGAAGGACACAATGAAACAACCTACAGAACTGGTTGTGTGATGACAAAAAGCAGTTGTGGTGCTGAGCTGCTTTCAAAAAAACTGGCTCATTTAAAAATTCCTCTCTGGTTGTACAAACATTGTCTGCTTAAAATCCACTAGCAGCAGAATCTGATGAAATGAAAAAAAATAATGAAATCTGAAAGGAAGAAAACTCTATGCTAAGAGCAGCTTAATGTGTTGAGTGATGCTTTCAGCCCTGCTGCTCTCACCTTGAATATGTAATTGAACAGGGGCAGCCTCAGAGGGGCAGGGGTTTCATCTGCTTATCCTCTGGGCTGCTGAAGACCCCTCCAGGCTCAAAGGTGAAATGAGGCCTGAGCTGGTCCAAGACACATGCCTTGAATATTGGTTCAGTTTTGGGCACCTCAACACAAGAGAGATATCAAGGTACTGGAGCAAGCAGATAAAGCAACAGAGCTGGGGAAGGGCCTGGAGAATAAATCTTATTAAGAGTGATTGAAGGAGCTGGGACTGTTTAGTTTGAGGAAGAGGAGGCTGAGGGGAGACCTCATCACTCTCTACAACTACCTGAAAGGACATTGTAGAGGAGTTGGTGCTGGTCTCTTCTCACTAGTAATTAGTGATAGAACAAGAGGGAGTGGATTCAAGCTGCAACAGGGGAGGTTTAGACTGAACACAGGGAAAAAAATTTCACAGTAACGAGAGACTGGAACAGAGTCCAGTCAGGCTGCCCAGGGAGGGGATTGAGTCACCATTCCTGCATGTGTTTAAGGGTTGTTTAGATGTGGTGCTGAGAGACATGTAGGATTAATGGTTGGACTCAATGATCCCAAGGGTCTTTTCCAACTTGTATGATTCTATGATTCTAAATCCTGTTCAGAAAAGTGTCTGGGGTGCTGGAGAATGAGGTTCTGGAGGTGGTAGATGCCCATCTGAAGTGGGAGTGTGGAGAGGATCCAGGCTGAGAAGCTGAGCTCACCAGATGCTGTTCCTGGTGGACAATGTTTGCCCAGTTATTGAGATCTGTCTAAGTAACAGATAAATGAAGATAACCAAGGAATAATCATAGAATTATATGCCTGATGAGAGGCTTTTAAGCATTGTCAAGCTGTGGGGCTCCTCACTAGTGAGGTTTAGCTGAAGGCATGGACCTTACATATGTGTGTCTGTTCAGACTCTCCTGTTCATGTGACTGTAGAGAAGAGTTCGAAAATGTGACATCAAATACATTTCTAGCATAAGTACTGGTGTGGGTTTCTGCATGGGAGAGGTGTTTGGGTCTTGACAGCAGTGGCTTCCTGGTAGCCTGATGTTGTTTCCTCACCATGAGGTCTGGCTGTGTGAGCAGCATCCAGACGTCTCCAGCACTGCTGACAGTCTAGCAGCAAAATGGTGATATTACAACAGCAGCAGCATGTCCACTGAACCTGTTTCTGCAATGGAAGACATTTTGATAAAGATCAAAATGTTTCATGAAAACCTGTAATGTTTTTTTCTGAACTGAAGATCTCATTTCCCTGCCCTGCAGGGAACTGAAGAAGTGGATGTCCCTGGAGTGGGTGACAGTCTCCTGCCTGCTCTCTATCAGCTTCATGCTGAACCTTCTGAACTGTGGACCTGATGCTGGTTTGGTTGTCAGTGTCTCTTAGCTGATTAGCAAAGTGGGAAAAATGGCTCCAGATTTACCCCACAAGTCAAGGGAGTGGGGCAGTGCCTGCTAATCCTTCATGAATGTCACATCAAAGGATGGACTGTCACTTGTTCTTAAGCTCAGGGTTTCCATTCTCAAGTTCTGTGCATGCAGCACATGTGAAGAGGAAGGAGCATCCCCAGACCCCTCCCTGGCACATCTCATTTGCTACACAGAACACTGGTTAAGGGATCCAAGCTGGAGGAGCCACATTGTCCTTTGACAGTGCATGAGTCCTTTCCTACTGAGTTCTGTTCCTGCTTCTATAACTCTACATCCTGGAGGACTTGTCACTAAAATAAGCTTCATAAATCTTCCTAAAATAATGTTTGTCCTTTATTTCTGGCTTTTCCACAAACATGCCATGATGAAAACTGGCTTGTGGTATTATGGTCCTTCCTGTTCCAGTCTTGCATGCAGGTGAAGAAATAAAAAGATGGACTTTGAAAAATTTTGTTTCTTTAATTGTTTTGGTTTATTTTGTTTTGAGGTCAGTTCCACATTGGAGATTAGATGGGGAATTCAGCATTGTAGGGAAAGTTGCCATGCCCAAAATGAAAAAACAGAAGACTCCTCACTCCTGTAGGGTCACTGGGCTTCCAGGGACATCACAGGATAAATGAAAGTATTTTGGAAAATGAAAGATGTGCTTGTTTCCAGCTTTACAAGTGGCTGAAAATGTGGAAGTTTATGGGTTGTACGGAATTGTTCAGCTTGGACTTGGCAATGTGTCACAAGACACAGAGAACTTGGTGGCTTTCTCTGTTGGCTTCTACTTGGATGGAGATGTGGTGCACTGAGGCCTGCAGTATCTGTGGGAGCTCTGGGTACCTGGGAGGCCTGGTCCCATAGATGCTGCCTGCAGTGTTGTGCCATTGGGTGCTGCCTTGAAACCAGCTTATGGTGCACAATACGTGGTAAGGAGCGTTGTGGGAGGATTCACAGGTGATGTTTCTGGAATATTTTCAGATAGTTCATCTGAAAGCATGACAGAAATACAAATTGCAAGTTTACACCAGGCTCCTTGAGTGTCATGAGCTATTGTTTGGATGGATTGGCAATACTTCACACACAATGTGCCCTCACATTTCTGCTTCATATTTATCCATAGGGAAACACTTACCGACCTGCTGGTTGTGGTTTTTGTGTTAGCTTGCCCATGAAAGGTGCTTAGGTGGAAGCAGTGTGGCCTTGGTGGAGGAGTGTGAGGAGAAGGAGGTAAAGAAGTTGGAGGGGGTGAGTGAGATGTTCTGGTGAGGAGATGCCGGTGTAGCTGGCTGTGGCGCAGTCAGGAAGGGCAACACCATCAGTGGGTGGAGGCTCCTGCAGCATTTTTTTGTGCTATTTCTGCATTCCTCAGTAAACTGACCTGGCAGAGTCTGCCCCGGAGGAGCCCATGCCAGGGCTGGTGAGCCTGGAGTGCTGATGAGCATGGGTGAGCGCTGTGGTGCATTGTTGTTTCATTTTGTGTCCTGGAAGAAAGAGATCAGTGTTTATACTGAGAGATAAGGAGCTGGTGGGAATGAGTGTGAGAGGATGACACTCTCCAGACCTGGCAAAAGAAGGGGCTGTGTCTCACTGCTTCTCATCAAGCATTTGCTACCGGCCTGATAATGCTGAAAGCTGGAAAGCCACCTCAGCTCTCTGGGTTGCACGTGGCCATTTACTTCCCTTATCTTGGCAGTGCTAGGTTAATAGTTGGACTTGATCTTAAAGGTCTTTTGTAACCAAAATGATTCTATAATTGTATGATTTTCTTCTTACAAACCAAAGGAAAAGTCTCTTCTGGCAATCTCTGTCCCAGCTGGGTGACTGGGATCACAGTGGCTGGTAAAAACTTGTCTAGAAAACACTGGTGAGTGCCGGCAGGTCTTCCTGGAGAGTTTCAAGAACTGTGGGTGTAGGCTGGCCAGGTAGGGAATTAGCAGAGTTGTGAGTCCATCACCTACCCCCAGCACCACACACACCATCCAGACCTGGCATTTATTTAGTCTGCTGGCTCTGCCTACAAAATAACAACAAGAATAGGAATAATGATCAAATAGGGACCATTACAGTGGCCAGTGCGGGTAGATCTCCACGCTGCTGCTGGGTGGGGTTTTGTTGTTCACCACGGGCAGCCTCCAGAGCATGCATGCACACACACTCATGTGATTTACTGTCCGGCGCAGTGCCACATGTCTTTAAAATTACAATTCCCATTTCCTGCTGAAATAATTTCTACAGAGAGAGGCTCCTATTACAGCAAGAGGAGCATGGACGTCATGATTTATTATTATTTATGGTCCCAGGGCCTTGTTTATGCACAATGGGTTAGGTGCTCAGGATAGAAATGCCATTATGCAAATGACATTGAATGTCCTTACTGAGCCTAAATAATTTTTGTGTTGGACGATTAAACCTCATCTGTTATTGATATGGGCTGCAGTCGGGCTATTAAAGAGTCCCTACAGTACTTACTCCCAGTAATGGGAAAATTGAGAGGAAGAAGCTAAACAATTGCCTCAAGTGTGCCGTGATTGTCTGTTAGGAGTGGAACATAACGAACCCCCTGAATAGAAATGGTGTTTACTACTTAAGGATAAATAAAACAGGAGAACATGCCATAAATTATGCTTTCTGATGTGAATCAGCGCACTAGAGGATTTGTGTATTTTCCATTTAGTTATTTGATATATATATATTTTTTTTTTTTTTTCATTTGTATTTTTTTGTTGTTGTTAATTTTTTTTTTTCTGGGGGTGGGATGTGGATGCCAGGAGCAGCCAGGAAGGATTCCCACAGTGCATGCCCCCAAGTTGGGCAGGTGGGGACCACTGAATTCCTCAGGTTCCACCACTACACTGTCCACACTGACACAGCTGTGCGGTCGCATTTTGATCAGTTTTGATAGCTTATGAATTCCAAAATTGACAAAATTTACAGAAAAATGAGGATAATCCATCTTCCTTAGCAGCCTGTCAGGAGCTGGCTATACTTCATAATCTTCAATTACAGATGCTATTTTCAGACATTTACATGCAGCTATTAGAACAAAATGAAAATGAGAAACAGAAAGCAAATGTAAATGCAGCTATTTATATGTATAAAAGCAAAACAACAGGTAAATTCTCAGCATTTAGATTGGATTTGGGGGTCCCTTTGGAAAAATCTGAGGATGGCCGTGTCTGCTTACAGACTGCACCACTGAGACGTAAAGCATAGTGCGTCACTTCCCATGCACAGATAATCTGGTGACTGGGTCAAAAACAGGTCAGTTATTCTGAAGCAGGAGGGTGGACACATCCATGGCAGTGTGTGCTGGCTCATTCTCACCCTCTCCAGAGTCACTGCTGGGGATATGCCCAATCCTAATTGGATTTGGGCTACAGTGAAGCACAGATGTTTTGTTTGTTGTTGTTGTGTTTTGTTTTGTTTTGTTTTGTTTTGTTTTGTTTTGTTTTGTTTTGTTTTGATTTGGTTTGGTTTGGTTTGGTTTGGTTTGGTTTGGTTTGGTTTGGTTTGGTTTGGTTTGCTTGTTTGTTTGTTTTTTTAATAAGCACTTAGTGGAACAGAGATTCAGAAATACTCTGTATAAAATGAGGGGAAAAGGTTGTATTGCTGAAATCAAACTCCTGTGCCCTGTGATACAACAAAGCAAAGAACCCAGTGTTTCCAAAACCAAAGGGAAACTGGGATTTGGTCCTGAATGTCTTGTGTCCAAAGCTTTTATGGGGAGGCAGGGCTGCTGCCGGTGGCGGACAGTGCACAGAACATGATGCAGGGGATGCTACAAGGGCTCTGATGTGTCCATTTTCAGGGGCTTTTTCCACTTGGACCTGAGGCAGTCTAGGATGAGGGCACTGAAAGGGGTTTTCCCTTCCCTCAGAGCTTAGGACAAAGCGGTACCGGTGCCTGTGCAGTGTGAGGGTTGCTGGGTTCCTGGAATCCTGGGTAGATTAATTATAGTTGCTTTGGATTAAGCTCTCCAAACCATAGATAATGTTAACAAATTACTTCCCCTTGTCAGCCCAAGGAAGGGGTTTCCATGGATGGTCTGCCTAATGCATACAACTCCTGCCTTTATTTATTAATGTTGAGTATTATGACACAATGGTTTGGAGATACCAGGTATGAGGTCTGGCTTAGTGCTGCCATGAAGTGCCTTTCAGAGGCCTGAGATGAATACCAGAATTCCAGCATGGTGGGGTGGAAGGGACCTCAAGGAGATTACCTGGTGCCACCCCTGTGCACCATCCAGCAGGGTCACCCCGAGCAGGGAGCCCAGAATTGCAGTGTCCAGACATGTTTGGACTTTTTCCAGACAATTAGACTCCAACTTCAGAACCTCTCTGGGCAGCCTGGGACAGGCTCCCAAACCCTCACACCAAAGAATTTTCTCCTCCTGCTCAGATGGAACCTCCTGTGTTCCAGTTGGTGCCCCTTGGTGCCCCTTGTCCTGTCACTGGGTACCACTGACGAGAGTCTGTCCCCATCTCTTTTCCCCCTGGGGGCCCTTTAGCTCTTGATTATCATTGATCAGATCCCTTCTCAGGCTGATCTTCTCCAGCTGAACAGCACTGGAGCTCTCAGTCTTTCCTGGGCACAGAGATGCTCCAGGCTCCTCAGCATCTTCGCAGCCTCCACTGGACTCTCTCCAGTAGTTCCTAGTCTCACTTGATCCAGTGAGCCCAGCACTGGACCCACAGCTCCAGAGGAGGACTTCCTAGGGCAGAGCAGAGGGTCAGGAGAACCCCCCTCAACCTGCTGCGCATACTCTTCTGAATGTCTCACAGAAAACCATTTGCCTTCCTGGCCACGAGGGCCAACTGTTGGCTTATGGGCAAGTTGCTGTTCCCCCAGCACACCCAGGTTCTTCTCTGCAGAGCTGCTTCCCATCAGGTCCTCCCTCCCCTGTACTGGTGCAGGTGGTTGTTTCTCCTCAGGATATCACCCGACACTTGCCCATGGTGAACTTTGTGATGTTCTTGTCTGCCCAACTCTCCAGCCTGTTCAGGGGTCACTGGATGTCATCACAGCCTTAATGTCTGTCTTAAATTAGAAGCACTTTTTTTGGCAGCAAGGTCTCTCTGTGCACAGTGCCTGTTAGAAGGGAGGGCAGCACACGTTGCTGGCCAAGTCCTGAAGTCCCCACCCCATGCTGGCACATAGCCCTCATTGCCCAAGACCCTGTCACACTGCTGCTGCTGTAACCCCCCACAGTGCTGTGTGTCTGGGAACATCCATGACAGCACCAGAAGGCCACAATAGGTGTCACATCATGCTTGCCTGGGGTTTTGCAGGTGTGGTTGCAAAAACACAGCAGATGCAACAGGCGACACGTGCAGGTGCCTGTGAATACCATCTGGGTCCTTCTGGTGGCTGCTTCCTGATGCCGATTTCCTGTCTTTGCCTGGTGTGGTGGGGGATTTGTGCCCCAGAAGGGGTACATGGCAAGTGGTGGAGCATGTTTCTGGGGTTGCAGTGCTGTCACAGGGCTCATCCCAGCCCTGGGGACCTCCCTGATGTTCCCATGCTGATAGCCCTCAACGAGGTGGTTTTTCCCCACAGTGTGCCCATCTTTACCTGCCACTTCAGGACAAAGTTCCAGATGAATCTCAAAGTGAAGATTGCTGTACATGTAGGGTAGATTGATATTTTGGTGGGTTGCACTTAGGTATATTTACCAGGAAAAGCATGGCATGAAGATGGTGATGGGTTGTTTGGCCACTACACAGAGGTGTGGCAGGAGACTGCATAACCTGCTCCTCCCACATGACCTGAACTGGCTGAAAATGGTGCCAAAGCACTCCTTCACTACCACTGCCTTTGGATTCCTATCGACCCCCACCACAGCAGGGTCATATTTACAAATAAAGCTATTGCAGTGAAGGTGGATATGAGATACTTTCTAGAGCAGACATCTCCCCATCTACTCCCTGAAGTGAAAGCTGTGCAGACCCCACTGCATGGGGGAGTGTGTGTGCTGCTGCTCATGGGACCCCTCTGCTGGGAGACCAGGCTGGGAGAGGTAGGGGTGTTCAGCCTGGAAAGGAGATGGCTCTGGGAAGACCTTCTGATGGCCTTTCAAGGACTTTAAGGGGTCTGTCAGAAAGATGGAAACAGACTTTTGAGCTTGTTGGGACAGGACAAGGTGTGATGGTTTAAATTAAAAGAGGGGGATTTAGACTGGAGAGAATGGAGAAATTATTGCTGCTGAGGGTGGTGAAAACCTGTCCCAGGTTTCCTGGAGAGGTGGTCGCTGCCCCATCTCTGGCACTATTTTAAGTGAGATTGGCCAGGTCTCTGAGCAACCTGGTCTAGTTGTACTTGTCCCTTCTTAGTGCAAGGGGTTTGGACAGGATAATCTTGATATGTCCCTTCCAACCCAAGCCAGTCTGTGATTCTGTGCACAGAGACCATCTCTCTCCTTCCCATCCCAGCTTCTTGTCTGCTGGGTACAATGCACAGGGTGACCCTACTCTTCTCCGTGCCAGACACCCACATCCTGTCCACCCTATAGGGTGGGATGGCGCGGGCAGAGCACTTAAGACCCTGTTTTGCTACTCCTTTTAGTTTTTCCTTCTCAGTCTCCTTTTATCTATTCCTCATTTCACATGTCTGTGTTTTCTCTCCTCCATGCTATGGCAGTGGTGCTCCATGCTGATGAGACAGTGCGTGTTACAACCGCAGGCAGTCATTTTTCAGGTAATTTCTAGGCTATTGAACGCCCGACTTTTGTTAAAAACTCTGTCCCCATCTTTCTGACAGGTCCCTTCAAGTCCTGAAAGACCACCAGAAGGTCTCCACAGAGCCTTCTCTTTTGCAGGCTTAACACCCCCAGCTCTCCCAGCTTGATCTCCCAGCAGAGGGATTCCAGCCCTCTCAGCATTGCGAAGGGGCTTCTCTGTCCCTGATCCAGCAGGTCCCTGTCTGTGCTGTGCTGAGGACTCCAGAGCTGGACCCACCATTGCAGGCATGTGTCCCCAGAGCACTGGGAGCAGAGGAGTAGGATCCCCCCCTGGCCCTGCTGCCCTTGCTGATGGGGGTGCAGCCCAGGGTGCCAGTGACTGCTGGGTGCCAGTGTATTGAGCCAGGTCAAAGATGTTTGCTCCTGATACTGAAACTGGTTAATCCCTCTGAGCTTGAAGGGTCAGGAGTATGGTCCACTGTCATGGTGCTTCCAGATCATTACAGTTAAAGAGGTGAGATGTGATCAGGCTTACTTCTTGGTCAGGTTCTCAGATCCCAGAGACAGGAGCTGTGGTGTTCTGACCTCCACAGCCTGCCCTGGATCCCATGTCTGGGCTTAGCAGGCAGGGGCTTATGGTGGTTCCTGCTGGTTTTGTGTGAGGAGTGGCAGTCCCAAAAGATGCTTGTGGCTGTGGGACTGGGACAGGCAACACCTGCCCCATCTGCATGTGTGTCTGTTGCACCACTTGATGCTTCCACCCAACAAGAAGTGCCCAGTTCCCTCCTTTACATCTTGCCTTTGGGGAGCGGAGAATCACTGTGCCTCAGGAAGATGCAAAATTGTTTGCTAGCCTGGGTGTGAATTTATCAGAGCAGCATGGGTGGAATAAGACATCCTTCCCCAGTGAGTGACGTGTGCTTCTCTCCAGACATCAGAAATTCCAAACAGCAGCACAGAATGACAGTGTTTTCCTCTGATCTGTCCCAGCCTGATTGTGCATCACCAGCTACTTGGGATGTCTCTGTTAGGTTGTGTCTGTGCTGTTGTTTCTACAGTGTCGTGTCTGATCAGGGCTTTGGGGAGTGAAAAAACCCAGCAGTGCTGCTGCATGTGCATGTACCAGATGTGGGGCAGTGTGGAGTGGTGTGGGAAGGCTGAAAAATGCACCTTGGTAGAAGGTGGAATGAGAAGAAGGAGCTTTGGTTGCATTTGTAGGCAGGAGGAAGGCTGGGACCATTAATGACATCCTCTGCAGAGAGAGATGCTTAAGAAGCTGTCCTTTAAGTGAAGAATTGGGGCCGAGGCAGAGGTGCAAGTCTTTGAGGCAGTGGTGGGAAAGGAAAGTGGATGGATGCCTGAAGGCAAGAGAAACATGAGTTCATGGAGGAACAATCTGAAAGGGCTGAGGAGTAGGACATATTTGCTGCAAAGGTTAGGGAGCAGCATAGAAGCTTTTCCCAGAAGCCTTTGGTGCAGAGGATTCTATCTGTGAGCCAGGTGAAGGGACAGGATGCTCAGCAGCTGGTCACTGGTGAAATGTGTTTGATGTGCTCATCTACAAGAGGTTTGTGTGCAGGATCCTTGGAGGTGACAGGCTGTACTGGTGACTCACACAGCTTGCATCCTCAGAAGAAACACGTGTATTAACACAGCTAACATGGGGATATCCATGTAAAGTAACTGCTGCTTGAGTGAGAACTGAGCCACAGAGACATATGGGATTTCAAAGTCATGGAGATGTGGTGCTGAGAGACAATGGGTTAGTGGTGATCTGGCATTACTGGGGGAACAGTTGGGCTTGATGGTCTGAATGCCAACCAAAACGATTCTGTGGTTCTACAATACCTGTGTTCCCCTATGTTGCTTCTGCACAACTTCTTTATTGACAGTGCACAGGAACACTGTGAGGATTAACCTTGGAGTAGTAATTTTTCAGTTTGTCTGTTCCTATGGTCATTCTCTGCTTGAAGTTGTCATCCTTCAGCTGTTACTGATACGATAATGATCTCACAAGCAAGGGATTAAAATTTAAAGTAGCAACAGGCAAGGAAGAACTTCGAAAGGAAACTTACCAGTTTAGTGTGAATGATTCTGACAATAAAAACAATGGGAAAAGTCAAGTGAAGGTGTTTCTGCCATATGCATGGAAGTCCTCCCAGATGTTTAATTTGGTCTCACCTGCTTTAGACTGCTGTATGAACTTTCATAGGGTTGCGGGGAGCTGGGTTTTGAGGATATGTGCCTGTTTTACCATAGCTGAGGTTAATGAGACAAAAAAATTCCCATGAGATGAGAGCATCCTTACAGGTGATTTATTTTTAAATAATTGTGATTTAGTAACAATGGTCTACAAATCCATCCTTAAAGCAAACAATTTTATTTATGTGCACTTTATTTTTTGTGAGATGATGATTAAATGCCACATTCCCAAGAAAATGGGGAAGGTGTTCACATCTTCCAGCTGCTTGTTAGTGCCTGACTCTTCAAGTGCCACCTGAAAGAAGGAGAATTCAGGTTAAATGGTACCAACATTTTTATGTAGCAAGTAACTTGTGCTAAGCAGTTGCAGCCCCCAGACACCCTAAAGAAATTTCCAATTTGAGGAAAGCCTTGTTACATACTGATGAGTTTGTCTTTGTTTTTATAAAGAATGTCCATTTTGGTGTTCCCTGAGAACTCTGGTCATAAGCACAGACTCACTTGAGGATTTTGAATGCTTAACAGCCCCATTAAAGGCTCTTGCCTTTGACTGAAAATAAAGGGTTTTGAATTCTGCATTGCATTTACTTTTTTATTGTACAGGCAAAAGCTCATGAATAGTAAATGACTGTTGTTAAAAAGCCTGTTGTTTCTTTTTGCAGGCAACTGAATATTCAGCCATGGCATCACTAGCTGGTGGATTAGATGATATGAAGGCGAATATAACCAGCCCAACTTCTGCAGATTTGGGAGCAAGCGTTCCTGGGCCTCAGTCATATCCAATTGTCACAGGTAAAGCCATTTCCCAGCATCCACGAGTGGTGCCTGGGAGGTGTGTGTGTGTGTTTGTGTGTGCCCCATGTCAGTGTGGTGCCTCTTGTGGAAGAGTTGTGTCAGATGCAGTCATTTGCTCAAAAAAGTACCTTTTAAAGTGCATTTTCATAGCAGCTCTGTTGACAGTCAGGTGCATGGCTTGTATAACTCAGCCATGACTGCTTGGAGTCAACAGATGAAGAATCCATCATATGAAACCTGCATCCTGAGTACCAGCATGTAACTGAAAAGCAGAGAGCGTGTCTCTGATTTTGGGCTTTATTGCTCATTTGTCATAAAGGCATCTGGCACTTTGACTGGATGGGGGTTTTATGGCAATTCAAATGAATTTTGGCTGCTTTTCTTGGATGGTCGTGTTCTGTACCATTTCTGGAGTTGTAACTGTGTGTTAGGGCTGAGCATTTAAATGAGGAGCAGAGGTTGTTGCTCAATGAATGCAGCATAATCTAAAGTTGTATATCGGAATCAGGGGGAGAGTTACGGAGCAGATAGAGTTTGATAAATGCTTTGGTCAGCCAGTTATTTGGGACTGACAACATTTATCAGAAGGAGATTGCCCAAGTGGTAAAGAAATGATGAAATGGTTTCCCAGAATCAGGAAAAGAGATTTTAAAATTTGAGGCTTTGTGTATTGTGCGCATGATACCTCTGTGTGTTGCTTCTGTCCTTGCATCTAACTGTGCAAATTTCATCACTGGATCTTCTGCATTTGCCAAAGGTCAGATTTACTTGCTTCATTTTTTTGCTAGAAGGAAAGGTGATACTGTTCTTATTATGGTGTCCTGAAAGCACTGCTCATCTATTCTAAATGAGAAATCTCATCTATCAGGAGAGCAGTTTTGAAAATGAATGTTGTTCCAGTTTTTTTTTAACCCAATATGGCGTCAGTCTTTGGCTCTTTTTGACAGAGTTTTGGATCATTCAAAAGAAATTAGAAAGTTACATGAACTGTAAGGACATCTGTGTTTACCTTGAAGTGGGAGGGGAGAGACTTTGTGAAATAACTGGCAATGAGTGGGTGGTTTGAGTGGAGGGCTGAGAGATAAGAAGGGTGTCTAGGAGTGGGTGAATGGACAGAAAGAGGGATTTCTGAACATGTGTGCTTATGACAGGTAAAAAGATAGAGCACAGATATATAGTTACAGAATCAAAGAATAAAAGGAATCTAAAAAAATACAAAAGAAGGAACACTACCCATCATGTTTTGGGGTCTTGAACCACCAATACAGCAAGTAAAAAAGAAATTTGTCCTAAGGCAAATTACTCTGTAATTGTTTTCTGCAGAGCTCCATGCATCTTTCTCTGAAGCCTGAAGTGCTGCTCATTGCAGAAGACCAAGGTTGCCCTAGCACATCACAGGTGTCCCGTTGCCTTTTGTCCATCTTCTGGACATTCGTGGTTGTCTGAGCCCATACCCCTGTGACAAACCTGATAGTCTGTCAGGGGCATTTGTGCTGTGCTGATAAGCACAGCCCAGCAACAGCTTGGACCACATGAGTGGGTGCTTCCACAACCAGAACCACCCTCATGTTACAGTATGGGGTGGGAACTGATGAGAGCCATGTCTTGAGAGGAAAGAAAAATAGCAAGAAATTACTGAGCTGAGTTATCATGGGGTGAAAGCTAGGAAGGCCAGAAGATGATAGAGAAGCTGAGTGCTTCCTCGCTTCTGTCTTCTCAAAGGAACTCCTAAAGGGGAGCAGGATGTATCCAGACTTGCTAGAGATGCCCGTGGGTGTTGTCGGAGGCAGCATGCTGACATCTTTTGAGAACCAGAAGGTCTTCCACCCCCCAAGGGCAAAAGCTATACATTCAACCAATCCTCTCTTTGAAATGCTTATACACCAATGCACACATCATGGGGAATAAGCAGGAGGAATTGGATGGAGATCTATGTTCGGTTGCAGGGTTATGATCTCATTGAAGACCAGGAAGTCGAGGCCGTGAAGTTACTTTTTATGTTCGTGAGCAACTGGAATGCACTGAGCACTACCCAGGGTGGGATGAAGAACATGTTGAAATCTTAAGGGTGAGAATTAAGGGGCATGCAAATATAGATGAAACTGTTGTGGATATCTGCTACAGACCATCAAAGCAGAAAGAGGATGTTGATGAGACCTTCTGCAGGCAGATGAAAGTAGTCTCAAGATCACATGCCCTGGTGATCATGGGTGTCTTCAGTCACCCTGTTATTTGTTGGAAAGGCTATACAGCAAGTTATACTCAGTCCAGAAGGCTCTTGCAATGCATCAATGTTAACTTCCTGATGCGGGTGTTGGAAGAGACAATGAGGAAGGGTGTGCTGCTTGGACCTTGTATTAGTGAACAAAGCAGGTCAGGGATGTGAAGGCTGGGGACAGCTTGGCAGTAGTGCTCATGACACGGTAGATTTTAGTATTATATAAGGAAGAAGCAAGGCAATAAGTAAGATTGCAACCCTGAACTTCAGGAAGGCTTTGTCCTCTTCAAAGACCTGTTTGGAGGAATCCCTCTGCAAGGCTGTGCTGCCATTCAGTGAGATCTGGACAGACTGGAGAGCTGAGCAAAGCCAACCTAATGAAATTCAACAAGCATATGTGTAGAGTCCTGCACCTGGGAAGGAATAATGCTCTGCACTAAGCTGCTGGAAAGCAGCTCCATGAAGAGGGACCTTGGTGTTCTGGTGGTTATTGATGGAACATCAGTGTGTCTTGTGGTCTTCTAGGGTGCATAAAGAATAGTGTAGCTGGCAGGTCAAGGTTCTCCTCCCCCTCTGCACTAGTGAGACCGCATATGGAGTATTGTGTTCAGTTCTGTTCTCCCCAGTTCAAAAAAGACAGGGAAATACTGGAGAGAGTCCCAATGGAAGCTCCACAGAGAGGTTGTAGAGTCACCTTCTCTGGAGACTTTCGACACACTCCTGGATTTGTTCCTGTGTGGCCTGCCCTGGGTGACCCTTCTCTGGCAGGAGTTTGGATACAATGATCTCCAGAGGTTGCTTCAAACCCCTACCATTGTATGATTCTATGATTCTGTGAACTGCCTATCCAAGATCTGCAACAAAATGATGTTCAGTCAGAAGTTTCCCTTGGACTTGATATTTCAGTAGAACTTGTTCTTTCATGCTGGTTTAAAAAATTCTTGTGCTTCTTACATGACTATTTCTTAGCATTTGAGTGATCGTGTTTGTTAGAGCAAAGCTGGTGATGGAGGTGATGCTGTGGAGCTCATTACACATTTCTGTGGGTTTTCCCTGTGATATTACCCACACTTGAGTAAAAGCTCTAAATGTTAAATTTACTGGTTCTCATCAAAAACATGGAGCATCAGGGTGGGAGTTCTAAAAGAGCACATTTTAGAAGGCAGCAGGTATTTGTATCTTTAATATGATGCTGCTGTGGAGTTTTCTAACACCTTTATTCATAACACTTGAATTTACACAAGCAAATCAAACCCCCTTTAAAACTTGTATCTTCTGATGAATTTTTGAGAAGTTTGATTGTTGTCCTTTTCCTCACTTAATACCTGTAACCTGCGGATGTTGAGCCTGGAGCAAAGTAGTCTCAGGGGAGACAAAAGTCTCTTCCAATCAAAAAGGTTCTGTGAGTCTGTGAAATCTGATGTGTGGAATTTTTGCTAAGAACATTAATGTCCTTTTGGTAGCTGGTGTCTTCTGTTCCAGATTAATCAGTTATGAGAAAGTCTGGAGACTTTCTGGGCTGCCTCATGTGAAGAGACCCAAGTCCAGTTCTTTTTGACAGTTCTACAGACTAAACAGAAAATAAAATAATTTAATGCAAATAAAGACGAGAACAGAGACCTCAGTATAATTATGATATTGTGGCTGTGGTGTGTGTGGCAAAGCAGCATTGAAGGTTGAGATGCAAAAGTTCCTCTGTGCAGTTGCTGTCATTGTGAGATTTTAGTTATTGAAATGGTAAATAAAAATTTCTGGGATGTTTCTTGAGGATGAAAGGACATTGACATTCACATCAGAACTTGCTCCTAGAATCATAAAATCATAGAATAATAGAGTGTTAGGGGCTGGAAGGGACTTTGAAAACTAATCTAGTCCAACCCCCCTGCCAGTGCAGGATCACCTAGACCAGAACACACAAGAACGTGTCCAGGTGGGTTTTTAACATCTCCAGAGAGGGAGACTCCACAACCCCCCTGGGCAGACTGTTCCAGTGTTCCATCACCCTCACAGTAGAAAAATTCCTCCTCATGTTTACATGAAACTTCCTGTGCCTCAGCTTCCACCCATTGCCCCTTGTCCTGTCATTGGGCATCATCAAGAGAGCTTGGCACCATCCTCCTGGCAGTTACCCTTTATATATTTATAAACATTGATGAGGTCACCCTTCACTCTTCTTTTCTCCAAGCTAAAGAGCCCCATCTCCCTCAGACTTTACTCATAAGAGAGATGTTCCACTCCCATCATTATCTTTGTGGCTCTGTGCTGGACTCTTGAGCAATTCTATGTTCCTCTTGAACTGGGGGAGTCCAGAATTGGACACAAAACTCCAGATGCAGCCTTACCAGGACAAAGTAGAGAGGCAGGAGAACCTCTTTTGACTTACTAGCCACACCACTTTTAATACACCCCAGAATGGCATTGGTCCTCTTGGCCACAAGTACACACTGCTGGCTCATGATAATCCTCCCATCAACTGGGACCCCAGATCCTTTTCCTCTTCACTGTCCTCCAACAGGTCAATCCCCAACCTATACTGATAGCTGGGGTTGTTCTTTCCCAGGTGCAAGACTCTACATTTGCCCTTGTTGAATTTCATTCAATTCCTTCCTGCCCAACCCTCCAGCCTGTCCAAGTCTCCCTGAATGGCAGCACAGCCTTTTAGTGTGTCAGCCACTCCACCCAGTTTGGTGTCTTCAGCAAACTTGCTGACAATGCACTCTGTGCACTAGTTACAGGCCTTCAACTAGACTCCATCCCATTGACCACAACTCTCTGACTTCTTTCCTTCAACCAGTTCCCACTCCACCTCACTACCTGATCATCCAGACCACACTTCCTCAGTTTAGCCAGAAGGATGCTGTGGGAGACAGTGTCAAATGCCTTACTGAAATAAAGATAAACCACATCCACTGCTCTATTATCATCTATCCACCTGGTTATATCCTCATAATAGGCTATCAGGTTGGTCAAACATGACCTTCCCTTGGTAAAACCATGTTGACTGCTCCTAATGACCCCCTTGTCCTTGATATGCCTAAGGATAGCATGTCTAAGCAAAACTCAACACCACTTCTTCCAGCAGCTACACTGTGTTACAGACCACCAGTCAAACCTCTGATTAGAGAACCACTAAATTTCTTTGCATCACTTTTACACCACATTAAATATTAAGTTTAAAACCCCCTCTTTCCTGGCTGTTTGCTGCCACGGTTAGTAAGTGCTCTCTCCATTTACAAGCCCTGATCACTCTTGCTGTCCTCAGCAGTTCCCAAGCAGCCAGTGATTGTTCCTAGGGAAGCTGGATGTGAGATTTGTGGCCCTGTCCCAGCGGTCAGTAAATAAAAGTGCAGATGTTTTTCATTGATCTCTTCATCAATCCCGATAGGGCTTCTTGTGCAAGAGGCTTGAGAAAAGGCCACGTAAACTCCCATCAAAAAAAACAGCCAATCTGAGAAACCAAAGCATCATTTGTAAGGGCGGGCTGGGCCTGGCTGACATACTGCTGAATTCTGCCATGCTCATGAATTCTTATCTCGCCACTAAAAAGGAACAATGCATTGAGGAAGAGAAGGAGGCCACTCTTGCCCAACCAAGAGCCAGGCTATTAACTGCCTCTTTTGATGATGTACAGCCCAGCTCTGCAGGGAGCTTGGCTGTGGATTTAAACATGGAATTCACCTGTGGCAAATACATTCTGGTGCAAAGCATTGTATAATAACAATTTGTATTTACAGAGCATCTTTTGTCACTCAGTGCCCTGGTACTGCTGTGGTATGGATGATAAATACAATTTTAAATTAAGCAGCCATGGAAGGAAGATTAAGACAAGAGGGTTCTGGTGGCCTTGTGTTGGTTCTGATTGCAGTGGGATAGGAGCTTGTAGTCTTAGAATCACGGAATTGTTTTGATTGGAATGGACCATTAAGATCATGGAGTCCAACTAATAACCCAGAACTGCCAGGGTACAACTAAACCATGTCATAGAATGATGGAATCATAGAATGGTAGGGTTTGGAAGGGACCTCCAAGGTCCAAGCCCCCTGCCAGAGCAGGAACACCCAGGGCAGGCCACACAAGAACAAATCCAGGTGGATTTGGAAAGTCTCCAGAGAAGGAGACTCCACCAGCTCTTTGAGCAGCCTGTTCCAGGCTCTGTCACTCTCACCTGAAGAAGTTTTTTCCTCATGTTGAGGTGGAATTTCCTGTGTTTCACCTGCTACCATGACTTCGCATCCTATCACAGGGGACAGCTGAAAAGAGACTGGCCTCTTCTACTTGACACCCACCCTGCAGATATTTGTAAACATTCATAAGATCCCCTCTCAGTCTTCTCTTCTCCAGGTTAAACAGTCCCAGGGCTCTCTGTCTTTCCCCTTTAGAGAGATGTTCCAATCCCTTCATCATCCTAATCGCCTCCATTGGCCTCGCTCCAGTATTTCCCTGTTCCTCTTCAACTCAGGCACTCAAAACTGAACACAATACTACAGATGTGGTGTCACTAGTGCAGAGTAGAGGGGGAGGAGAACATTCCTGGACCTGCTGGCCACATTTCTCCTATTTCACCCCAGGAGGTCATTGGCCTTCCTGTTCACAATGCACACTGATGTTGCATGGATAACTTGTTCAACAGGATATCCTTCAGCGCTACATCTCCACATGGGAGTTTGAAACCCCTCCAGGAATGATGGGAACTCCACCACTGCCCTGGGCAGCCTAGAACAACCCTGGAGGAGGCTGAAGAAATTATTCTTCAGCTCCAACTTAAACCTCCCCTGGGGCAACTTGAGGCTGGTTCCTCTTGTTTTAACATTTGTTCCTTAGGAGCTTGGCCAGACCCCCCCAGGCTCCAACCCCCTGTCACGAAGCTGTTGAGAGCTAGAAGGTCTCCCCTGAGCCTCCTTCTCTCCAGGGAAAACAAGCCCAGGTCCCTCAGCCACTCCTCACCAGACTCCTGCTATAGAACCTTCCCCATCTCTGTTGTCCTTCTCTGGCCCCTCAGGGTCCTTCTGGGAGTGAGGAGACCAGAACTGAATGTGGATTTGAGATGTGGCCTCCATGTTCCACTGCCAGAGAATTGCTCTAAATCTGCAAATTCGAAATAAATAAATAAATAAATAAACGAATAAATAAATAAATAAAGGAAAACAGTCCTGTTAGCATAAATGCTTCCCAAATAGCTTTTTTGGGGGCCTCCAGTGATAGCAAAATATTTGATAGGTCCATGCAAGCCTCCAAAATTATATTTACACATGGGAAGAGTATGGTGTTGGCATCTGCATATGTGAATAGCACAAAAGGTCTAGTTTGGGTCAGGCTGCAGACACTCCTGTGTAGGACAAGATGATAGTTTTGGTGACAATGGATGAAAACACCATCAAACTTGCCACACCATTGAGTCTAGACGGCCTTAGTTGGCCAAATATGAGTTATTTCTTATGTGATACAGGACCATTTGGGTGATTCTGTGTATTTACATGAAGGACAGCCTAGTAGTTTGGAAAGACAGCCGAGGGAATGGTAAACCAGAGAATTTGAGGGCTACATACACTACTGGGAGACAGAGAATACCAGAATCCCAGCAAAGTGGGGACTGGAAGGCTCTCTGGAGACAATGTGGTGCCATCCCCCTGCTTCTGCAGAGTCACCCAGAGCAGGGAGCTCAGCATTACAGTGTCCAGACATATTTGGAATCTCTCTAGAGAAGGAGACTCCACAACCTCTCTGGGCAGCTTGGGACAGGCTCCCACACCCTCACACCAAAGAACTTTCTCCTCTTGTTCAGGCAGAGGAGGACACCCTAAGGCAGGGTAGAGGGTCAGGAGGACCAAGCTTGACCTGCTGCCCACACTTTGAGGTGTATAAGTGCTTCCCAAAAGGGTTTGCTTTGAGGAGCTCTGTGGAGCTCAGGGGGATGGGCTATCCAGCTTCATGCCATGGTCTCTCAGAGGCCAGTGGAAATGGCTTTGGTGTAGAGACAGCTGGGGCTGCCAGAGCTCTGATATCTCCATGGCACTGATAGCTCATTTCGGCAGTCAGGTATGAACAGGAATGCCCGTTGCTGAGACAGGGGTGAGAAAACTGAGGGATCCAGATATTTCAATGATGTTGCAGCTTTTTTTGGGAGAAGGGCACCATCTGTGTTGCAGAGTTGGAAGGAAAGCTCTCAGCTGTTTTCAATGAGCTGTGGACTCGTAGAACAATTTGCCTGGAAAGGAACCTTTCATGCTCATTCTCATCCAGAATCCTGCAGACCTTGGGGGTGGGGAGGACATAAATCCCCTCCTGCTGCAGGGGCACACAGGGTCCCTGCAGTCCCTATGGTGGGGAAGGCACTGCCATTCCTGTGGAGATAGTGCTCTAGCATTGGCATCAGCCCTGTGCACTCACTGCCATTGCTCCAGCCTGACTCCAGACCTGACACCTCAGCAGCACAAAGGTATGGTAGCTGTGAGGGACCCAGGTCTAGGTAGTGTTGGGGAAGAGCCTGGCATTTGGTCACACCTTCAAGACAAGATTCGGGCCTCCCCTCCCTGTGGATCCCTCACAGTGGTAGGGACACCCCACAGCTTTGCTGTGCATCACATGGCCCTGTGCAGAGCAGGGAAGCTCTGCTCCCTTCATTCAGAGCAGTGTCCTGAAGAGACTCTCCTCACAGAATCCCAGCAGTGGGTGGGGGGCTGATGGAAAGGGCCCTCTGGAGGTAATCTGGTGCCACTGCCCAGCTTGATCCAGAATGGTCACCCAGAGCAGGATACCCAGCATCGCAGTGTCCAAGGAGTTTGCAATCTCTCCAGTAAAGGAGAGTCCACAACTTCTCTGGGTAGCCTGGGACAGGGCTGTTTTCTGACCTTTGTAATTATTCCTGCCCATTTTTTCTTATTTTTTCTTTAAATTATTCTTTCCTTTCTTCTCTCCCTCTCTTTTTTCCCCCTTAAAACTCTTCCACTCCTCTCCAGTGTATTAAGGATGTGAGTGAAATTGATGGCTGTAATGTCTCAAGTCTTTATGATGATGAATGACTTTCACTGCCAAAGCTTTTATTATCTGTGATTTGGGAAGAAAGGGAGCTGATTTATCATGGCCAACTGTCATGCCATTTAATACAGTTATAAATCCTGGCACCATGATGGGCACCACAGGCTGGGGACATCCTCTGGCCACTGTCCTACCCTGCTTTTGTCTCCCCACTGACCATCTGGAGCCAAGCTCCTATGTGGGGAGCGGGCAGGAGGAAATATGAAAGGGGAGCTCCCGTGCAGAGGGTGATGGATGAGGGATGAAGGAGCCCTGAGGATCTCACCTAGACCTGATCAGGCTCCATGGAGGATGGAGATGCCAGACTGCCCAGCTCTGGGCATCAGTGCAGCATCCCTTAGTCCTGAACAGGATTTTTGACAGAAAAATAATGTTGGAGTAGTCTTGGTGTATTTCATACTTTCCTGGGCAGAGATGAATCGCAAAATCATAGAATCATTTTTTTTTTTTGGAAGAGACCTTTTGGATCATGGAATACAACCATTCATCCAGGACTGCCAGGGCACCACTAATCCATATCCCTCAGCACCACATCTCTATATTGGTCTTGGAAAACCACTCCAGGGATCACAGGAACTCCACCACTGCCCTGGGTAGCTGGGGACAGCCCTAGACAACCCTGGAGGGGGTTGAAGAAATTGTTCCGCAGCTACTATATAAACCTCCCCTGGGGCAACTTGAGGTTGGTT
Organism: Corythornis vintsioides; assembly: GCA_025447755.1. Classification (NCBI taxonomy): domain Eukaryota; kingdom Metazoa; phylum Chordata; class Aves; order Coraciiformes; family Alcedinidae; genus Corythornis; species Corythornis vintsioides. The sequence goes on from JAOEGS010019063.1 coordinate 41,835, forward strand.
CCTCTTGTCCTGGCCTTGGGAGCTGAGCCTGACCCCCCAGGCTCCAGCCTCCTGTCAGAGAGTTATTGAGAGCCAGAAGGTCTCACCTGAGCCTTCTTCTCTACGGGCTCAACAAGTCCAGGTCCCTCAGCAGCTTCTCACCACACTTGTGCTCCTTACCTTTCCCCATCTCTGTTGCCCTTCTCTGGCCACATTCCAGCCCCTCAATATCCTTCTGAGAGTGAGGGACCCAAAACTGACCCCAGGACTTAAGGGGCAGCCTCCCCAGTGCCCTGTGCAGGGCAACAATCCCTGTTCTGGTCCTTCTGGCCACACCAGTGTTGACACAAGCCAAGGTGTTAGTGGCTCATCTTCAGCTGCCTGTTGACCAACCCCACAGGTCCTTCCCATCGGACACTTTCCAGATGCTCTGCCACAGCCTGGAGTGTTGCAGAGTCTGGTTATGACAGCAGCATTGTGCATGGTCCATACACTTCTTAAAGCTTTTCCTATGTTTCATGCTGTATGAGTCACAGTTCCATGTGTCCTTCTCTTCTCTGGCATGAACTCACTGGAGGACACTTTCTGTAAAGTAATCTATATGTTCATTATTTCCTGAACATTTCCAGTGCATTGGTTGAGCCACACATCTGTCTAGACTATGGGAGATGCTGACTACCCACCAGGAATCTAGGAAAGAGATGGGACTTCAAAGTATGGGTTTGGTCCTGCTGCTTCATATGACAGATGAAATTGCAATTTTGTCTTAAATGACTTCTAATGAAATGTTTCAGGTTCTTTTAACTAAATAGAATAAAATATTCTAATCTTGACTAAAATATTTATGTGGAAAAAAAAAATGAAACCCAAGTGTGTCAACATTTCCACAACTTCACTTTTTCCATCACAGAGTCCAGATAAAATGCCTGATTTCAGCATGTCATCTTATTCCAAGATTATTGAAATAGCAGAAAAATCTTATACCAGCATTATTAAAATATCAGAAAAATCACACTTACATTGTAATCTGGACTTTGTTGAGCTCTAGTTAAGATGTTTATCAACCAGGGTGTAAATATTTTTCCTGCAAGGAGTAAGAAAACTGCAAACATTATCAATGATCCTTAGATGGGAAATGTCTCCATCTGAGATTAATTCCTGCTGCGGATCATAAATATTGATTCTTGTGAGGATACACAAAGCTCTTGCTGAGCTTTGGCAGCCTCTAGAGCCCCGGCACCATTGGCTGTAAGGTGCCCTTGGCCAGGATGGAAGTACCATCGCCCTGAACAGTGATGTCAACCTTCCAGAGAATCATCACTCTTTGGTGTGGGCAGTGGTGAAGGATGACTCAGGGCTGGTTTGGGGTGGCAGTATTCACATTGAGGCAGGTTTGCAAGAATACTGGTCTTCTCCTTTCACTGCTCTCAAGAACCCTCTGGATGTCACTGCTGCACTTTGCAAGGTTACTGGAAACCCATGTCTTTCTCTTTTGCCCAATTGCCAGGCTGGTCCCTCGAGGCTACTGCCAGACACCCAACCTTCCCTCCTGCACCCAGCTGGGGAGCACCAAGTCTCTTCCCCACCAGCACCACCCCAGCTTAGTGGGACACAGGAGGTACCTGGGTCTTGGCAGTCACCAGCACAGGCTTCTGGGACTCTCCACAGGCTGTCTTCAAATAGAGGAGGTTGTTCAGGGTCCTAGCCAGCCTCAACTGCAATGGTGTCAGGTATGGGCAGAAACCACCTCTCTGGGTACACTGGTACAGGCTCTTACCACCCTCAGCATCAACAATTTCTCCCTTCTCTCCGGTCTAAATCTCCCTCTTTTAGTTGAAACCATCACAACTTGTCCTGTCCCAGTAGTCACTGCTCGAAAGTCTGTCCCCATCTTTCTGACAGAACCCTTGAAATGCTGAAAGGCCATCAGACGGTCTCCTGAGAACCTTCTCCTTTTCAGGTTGAACACCCCCAACTCTCACAGCCAGCCCTTCCAGAATTGCTGGGGCTCTTCTAGCCCTGTTCCAGCTGGTTCCTGTCAGTGCTGTGCTGAGGCCTCCAGAGCTGAACCCATCACTGCAGAGGTATCTCCCCAGAGCACGGGGAGCAAAGAGGAAGGATCCCTACCTGGCCCTGCTGTCCATGCTGCTGTGGGTTCAGCCCAGGGTGCCAGTGGCTGCTGGGTGCCAGCACACATGGCCAGATCAGCTCTAGCTCCTATTGCAGTTCTTAGCCCTAAAGCATGATGCTGCCCCTTAGCAGCAGCTCCTCCATCCTCAGGGCAGCTTCAGGTCTGAGTAAAGTCTTTGCTCATGAAGACCGAGTTGGAGAACAGGGAGCCTGCATGACCACCCATCCTCCTCAGAGCTGGCTTTGAGATGTGTATTGCTTTTGTTAACTACTAAATATTTGATAAATAAGCTGAAAATGTGGGGTTGAAAATATACTGGACTTTAATTTCTTAAAGAGGCAGAGGAGGGGAGAGGTGTCTGGCCATCTGTTTGTATGAAGCCATTTGTTTTTAGGAGCATCTATTGCTATGCTGGAAAATGCTACCAATTCTCTTCTTTTTAATTTTTTTTTTTTTTTTTTTTTTTTATCACAGAATCATTGAGGGTGGAAAAGACCTCTAAGATCATCAGTTTTATCATGACAACTACATCTTGTTTTCATCCTGTTACTCCTAGTGTGTTGGGTTTTGTTTTGTTTTTGTTTTTTATTATTATTATTGTAGCCCTTGTTTCTCTAGAGTCCTGTTGCAGCAGGAGGATTATGTAATTTCCTGAGCTTTATAGTTCTCTTGGTTGCAGAGAGAGGCCAGAAAATACCCAGCTTATCCAAAAAAATCAAGCCCTGGAAAATAAACAAGTGGACATTAGGAAGAAGTTCACTCTGAGGGTGGTGAGACACTGTACTAGGTTTCCCTGGGAGGTGGTAGAGGCCCCATCCCTGGAGACATTCAAGGTGAGGCTTGATGAGGCTCTGAGCAACGTGCTCTAGTTGCAGATGTCCCTGCTTACTGCAGGAGGGTTGGACTGGATGACCATTGGAGGTATCTTCGAACCTGGGGCATTCTATGATTCTATGAAAATAAGAAAAAAGGAAATGTTTTCTTTCAGTACCTTGTCATACCTGAGTTCCCCTCACAGTTTTTGTAATGTCTTGCCCAGCTTGCTTGACACTGGCAGGAGCAGAGATCCCTTGGACCACAGACTTCTTAAGTTGTACCTGATAATCTTGCAGCTGTGGGCAGCAGCATGAGAGCTACGGCACAGGCTGGCAGCACCTGCTATGCTGCTCTTTTGGAGGCATCACTGTACTGAAGAAGGGAGACAACAATAGGAATGTGTTGCTTCTGCATGCATTAAGAGCACTGATCAAACCACATGAGATCCCATTTCAGACATAATGTGCATTGGAGGGCAAAATTAGATTGAGAATTAAATGGAGCCTAAAATTTCCATAGCTTTATTTGTCAGAAGGCTGTTTTGTTGCATGGTTTAATTCTTGTTCTTTCACTCATCATGTGCAGCATTCTGGCTGGAGTACAATTTATAAATAACGGGATGGAAAAAAAACCCTACAGAACATCTTTAGTTTGGCAGCAGTTGTGAGGGGTGCAAGAGCTCCTCAGACCTGGGATGTGAAGGAATGTGTAATGTAGCAGTGTGTTGCACAGAAAATCAGGAAGACTGGAACTCCCTACATTTTAGTAGGAAGGGATGTTTTATTTATTTGGGGATTTTTATTATTTTATTCTGATCTTTTTCCTTTTGGTTTCTTTTGCATTTGTTTAAGCTCTGAAGTATTTTAAGCTGGTATTATTATTGGTCTTTCCAAGTTCCATTTCCATGCTGCTTGTAAAAAACACTGCACAATGGATCACATTGGTCCAAAAAAAACAGTATTTCTAGGTTGAGATCTGCCACAGTGGTCAGCCCATTATTTTTGTATGAGATTTCTTTTCTCTCCCCTCTCAAGATGTCTGCTTGACAGGAGGAGGCTAACTGGTCTCTATGATAAGTAGACACATGGGTTTTTTTGCCTTTGAAGGCAACACTTGATGTAATTTCCAAACTAGCACAGATCACTGAGCAGAGCACTTGATGTGCAGCGAGTCACTTTCAGAATGGTGGAAACCACAGATTGGTCTAATTGGCACCAGGGGTGTAAATGGAGCTGCAGGAGACACCTCTGTATGTCCTTTTCCCACATCCACCTTTGTGTGTCCGAGTGGCTGGAAAGTGCCCGGTGGGAAAGGACCTGGGGGTTGGTCAACAGGCAGCTGGAGATGAGCCAGAAGGTGCCCAGGGGGACAAAAAGCCACCAGCACCCTGGCTGTGTCATTACTGGTGTGGCCAGCAGGACCAGGGAAGGGATTGTACCCTGCACTGGGCACTGGGGACGCTGGCTTTTGACAGCTCCCTGACAGGAGGTTGAAGCCAGGAAGGCGTGGGATCTGCTCCCAGTGAACAAGTGACAGGACAAGAGGAACTGGCCTCAAGTTGCCCCAGGGGAGGTTTAGGTTGGAGCTGAGGAACAATTGAATTGTCCTGGGCTATCCCAGGCTTCCCAGGACAGTGTCAGAGTCCTCATGATCCCCCTCCTCAAAAACCCATGTGGAAATATGGCCAGCAGGTCCAGGAAGGTTCTCCTCCCCCTCTACTCTGCACTAGTGACATCACATCTGGAGTATCATGTTCAGTTCTGGGCTTCTCAGATGAAGAGGGACAGGAAAATCATTTCAGACTAGAAAATGAGATTTTTTTTTTTCTTTTCTTTTCTTAAAGGAAAAGAAATATTCTAACATCTTTAGAGCTTTTTCCAGAAACGAGTACAAGTTTAAATGCCCAAATGACCAACCTCTATGCCTGCATAAACGCCAGGTTTTCACAATTCAAGGGTTTTTTTGCCATTGTTGTCTCATAATAAAAACGTGTTTTTACAAAAAAATATCTCTGTATTCTTCGCAATTAGCCTGCACCTCCTTCCATTTTCTATATATTTAACAGGGACATGGGCTAATTTTCTAATATCTGTGGTCAATTGATAAACCACCTCACCTACATCATCGATTTCTAAACAACAATTAGAGACATTTAATTTCTCATGTACTCCTCCTTCTTTGATTAGCCAATAGTCTAGAACTGTGCAATGCTGGAGGATTGCAGTTCACATCTGTTGAGACTGTCGGGTTAAACTATCTACTATAGCATTAGTAGATATGGAAAGAATTTCCAAAACTGCGATCAAATTGTGCAGTTCAGATTATAAATTAGTTCTCTTGCCCCTGATATGGGTTCATTTGGATTCCAAGTAGGTCTATAATGTTCAATTATCCTTTCAGAAGGCCACTTGTTATCTCCCCACTTTTGTGTTCCACCTAATTTAAACCAAACAGATCGTTTGTTGCAAGCAATTCTTTTGTCCCCTAGACTATCATATAGTCTTATTCCCAAGTGAGGACCACCTGCCTCTGGAAGAAGAAAATAACAGAGGTAATATAATTCCCGCATAGCAAATCCTTGACCAGTTTGCTGGTAGTTGCTTAGTGAGTGCATAAATCCAATAATGGCCATTTTTGGCTTTGGCACCATTGACAAATGGTCCAGCTGTGACCTTTGGGAGCTGAAAATAAGTTGTTTTTTCATTTCCCAAAGGGCTAAAAGTTAGTGTAGCCATTTGTTTGGCCGGTACTATAGCAGGCACCAGTGCCGTTGTTCCACTCAAAAGTTTGATTGTAAATATGGTTTTCAGACCATCAATGGATCAAGGTTTCATTTCTATTTGACCAATATCCCTTAAACCGTCTGCTATGTTCAGCTTCATCAAACAGAGTCAAGTGCCAAGAATCTTTATTTGCTCAACAATGTTTGCAAAATAGAGAGAGAAAAGAGGGAAGAGAGAAGAAAAAGGGTCAGTGCGATAGCTACTACCACATATCTGCAGTGTCCCGACAGTCCAATTTCAGTCCGGTGGAGAATGTTCCATCTGATGTTGGTTGCTCCTGCTCTTTTTTAGATTGTCCTGTTGAATATTCATAATTTTTTGGGGAACTGCTTAGCAAATTCCAGGAATTGTTCTGCTTAACCACGCCCACAACCTGGCAGTGGTGCGCATGCCCAATACCATTTCTAAGGGGTCACAGGTCAGGATCTCTGAACCCCTTGGTCCTCCAAGCCTGGGTCTGGGCGCATGTGCAGGGGAAGTTGGCAGTTCTTGGATTCAGAAAAAAACAGGAACTCAAGCCTTGTGGTCTTGTGGTTGGGTGATTTTCTTGACAAAGTTATAGCAAGGTTGAGACAAAACAATGCACTATATACACAGTCTCTGACAAATGTGCTCCTCAGAAACAGAGATCTGTTGACTGGAACCATGCAGGGATAAGCACCCATGGGGGATATGCAGGATGTGCCTTTTCCAGAGAACCCTATTCTGCAGGATGATGCTCCAGCTGCTTTGAGAAGCCCTCATGATGGTTCTGCCCTGCTGGTCCTCTTCTGTTCTTCAGGCAGGTGAAGGAGGGGAAGGATCCTGCAGAAGCAATTTAATGGATGTGTTGATAAAATACCTGCAGACCACCACATGTCCTCCCTCAAGGTCTCATCCTTCTTGAGCTTGCCTCCATCTGTCCTCTCAGTGTCCCCTTTATAGATGAAGCACCAATGATCAATAGTTGACCTCTCTGGAGTTGGTGCTTTTGTGTACCTGGAGTACAATGGGACCCTCTGTACCTGCCTTCCATGCATCTTCCTCATGTTTACCCATCCTCCCCCCCAGCATCCCCATGCTTTATGCACACAAAACTAGGCACCTGAGAACCCATAACACCATGCCTTACTGTGCCCAGACCTCCAGCATGCCTGTTCACCTCACACTGAGCTGGATGAAGAGAAATCTTGTGAGGCATGAAGGTTTCACTTGCTGGGAGACAGAGAAAGGTTAAATTATGCTGATGTGTTATAGTGTGTGGCTAATTGTTGGCCATGCAAGAATGGGGGTTCTTGCAGAGACGTTGTCACAGAATCATAATAGAATCATAGCATCATAAAATCATAAAGTGGTTTGAGTGGGAAGCTCATCTCATCCAACCCCTCTGCATGGAGCAGGGACATCTGCAACTAGAATAAGTTGCTCAGAGCCCTGGCCAACCTCGCCTGCAGTGGTGCCAGGGATGGGGCAGTGACCACCTCTTTGGGCAGCCTGGGGGATGCTCTCACCCTCAGCAGCAACAGTTTCTCCCTTCTCTCTGGTCTAAATCTCCCTATTTTAGTTTAAACCATCACCCTTTGTTGATGGGGTCATGGCCATCAATGTCTCAAAAAGGCCTGCTCAAAAGTCTGTCCCTATCTTCCTGACAGGCCCCTTTAAGTCCTGAATGACCACCAGAAGGTCTCCGCAGAGCCTTCTCTTCTCCAGGCTAAACTCCTCCAACTCTCTCTTGACCACCTAACTTTCCCCTCCAGTCCTTTGTGGTGTGTGTGTTACTTGAAGGGTCAACACAGGGAATTTTAACCTTGTGTGTGTTACAGGAGGGGAAAGATCAGGGTGGATGATAGTGCAGCTCAGCTCAAGTGTGAAGATAAAGCCTTCTTACATTAGCAACCCTGAAAAATAGCCCCCAAAATGGATTGTTGGAATATTCATGAGGTACAAGAGCTCCATGGCTACAAGGAAGAAGCAACACGAGTTTTATGCAGCGGCATCCAAAGGAGATTGTCTGGAAGAGGGGAGGGTGAGAGTAGAGTGTTCTGCAGCTCCAGGACTCTTGATTAGAAATGGCAGTGTAAGGAGATTGGTGTATTCATCTGCACTTCTCCACTGCATTTTTGGTCCACCAGAATGTACCATTCTTCCTTCTTTTCTATTTGCTCTGCCTTGTCTGTGTTTCATAGGTGTAGTTGTGTCAGTGGGAAGTGTGGCAGAGACACCTGCCATGAAGGGCAGCCCTGGACTCCTTCAGACATCTGCCGCTTACTTGCAGATAAGAAAAAAAAAAACAGACCCACATCTGCATCCCTAGTTTCAGCACAAGTGTGCTTAATCTGAATTTTATGGCTTTGATGTTAGGTTATGGTGCTACTGTCACAAGCCCTTGCAGTCCCAGTCTCAGTGGACACTGTACATATCAAATCCTCCTCCACTAATCTTTCTCCCACTGCTCCCATTCCCCAGCTGCTAATTTAATGTAGGCATTTAAACATGATAGATAATTGTGTTCTGCTTATCAATGTTTAATTTAAGGGCTGTTCTGTCTGACCTGGATGCCCTCTGCAAGAGCTATGCCTCATTATTGATTTCGTGGACACACCTGTGACATTACCTGCTTTGTAGGAAGTAGACTTTGACATTCCTGTGAGGCTTTGGCAGCCAGAGCTAATTGTTAGAAGAATAATCTAGTCAGCAAAAAATTACAAGTGATCTGTATGTTACCATTGTTTTATCTGCCTCTAATTAGGTGAGGGAGAAGTAATTCATCGTGGTTAGTGTGCCACGCTAGGTTTCATGTCCACAAATAGAGCTCCACAAGCACAAGAGGGAAGTTTCTCACTCACAGTGCATCGGGGTCTTGGCCGCCGGCTACGCTTCTCCTGGTGCACTGGAGCCAGTGGGGTCCCGCGTGTTCTGCCAGCAGGTGTCAGTGGGAGGCAGGGTCTGAGCCGCTCTGGGCAGGAGCGTGGTGGTTCCGATCACGGGGCAGCAGCACCGGGGTGCTGCACTGGGGCTATGCGTTGCACGGAGCTTAAAGCGGGTCTGAAGCTTTAAAGGTTCAATGCAAGGAGCACTTAAAGCAGATAATGCTTTAAAGACATTGAATCAGAGAATCCCAGGTTGGAAGGGACCTCAAGGATCATCTGGTCCAGCCTCTCTTGGCAAAAGCACAGTCCAGACAAGCTGGCCCAGCTACTGTCCAGCTGAATCTTAACAGTGTCCCATGCTGGGGACTCCACCAATTCCCTGGGGAGATTATTCCAGTGGATGACAGGCCTTGTGAAAATTCTCCTCTTGCATCCAATTGAAATCTCCTCTTAAGCAACATGTACTCATCACGTCTTATCTTTTCCATGGGACTCCTTATAAAAAGGGAGCCTCCATCTTCTTTGTAGCCACCCTTTCAGTACTGTACCATGGGGAGAAAGTCTCCCCTTAGCCTCCTTTTCTTCAGGCTGAACGCCCCCAGTTCTCTCAGTCTTTTCTCACATGGCTTGTCCCTGGTTTGGGTGTTCTCCTGCTCTGTGCCACTGCACTGGTCAGACCCTGGGTACCACATGCACGTGATGGGTGATGCAGCTCCTAAGGTCCTTTGCCCAGTAATGGAGTTGTGCCTTTTGCTGAAACTTTTTTTTTAGGATATTGATTGAAACAACTGTGAGGCCTTCCTGCGCTTTACACCACCTGAAAGGAGTAGTTACTTGAAAGCAAGTTGTAACAAGGCAGGTCTGTTCTCTCTAGTAACAAGTGACAGGACAAGAGGAACCGGCCTCAAGTTGTCACAGGGGAATTTAGGTTGGACCTGAGGAACAGTTTCTTCCCCATTAGAGTTGTTCAGGGCTGTCCAAGACTGACCAGAGGAGGGTTTTCTGAGTCCCACATGGAGATACGGTGCAGAGAGACATGGGTTAGTGGTACCCTGGCAGTGCTGGGGGAGTAATTGGACTCCCAAGATCTGAAAGGTCTTTGCCACCCAAAAGCATTCTATGATTACCCCATTAACCCACTGCATGGTCTAATTGCTGACTGCTCTCCCAGGTTAATGGCAATTTCATATCTGCTGTATGTATGGAGCACTGGTTGAAGCTCCATTCCCCTCAGTGCAGCCCATGATGTGTCTCACAGAGGAAAATCCCCAGCCAGGCTGTTGCAGAGGGTAGTTCTAAGGCAGCAGCAGACGGTGTCTGTGAGCCCCCTTCCCACCACCTGAACCCTCTGCATTGTCTAATGTCTCCCTTGCAGTAATTAATTACCTCTCCAGTGGGTTCATTTCTTTCATACTGTTACTGGCAAACAGTTAGATGAAGGGAAGAAGCCGTGTTGGTGCCCTATGGTATTGAAAGTGAAGGGTTTTCACACTGTCAGGGTAATGAATTCTGCAAGGGTTTGAAGCACCTGTGCTTGGGGAAGTCCTCATGTCATGTGTCTGGGAGTGACAACCCCCAGTGGTTAATTACTGCCAAGGATGAGAACGGAGCTGATAGCAAAATGAGTTAATTTCATTAGTAGTTAAATTTGAAGATTAATTGGATTCACATTTACATACAAAGACACACTGGAAATGCTGAAATGCTTTTCACCATCTTGAAATATTTTTTATAAATTTAGAAAAAAGTAGATGAACTGGGAAACACTTCTGAACTTCTCCCTCATCTGTTTTTCTCTGGGGGATGGCAGAGTCCTTTGCTGCCACGTGCTGCCCTTTGCCCCAGCCAGTCTGCAGCAGGGTCATTTCTTCTACCTGAGTGCAGCTCACCACCTCTGGATGTTGCTGACCTCACATGCAGCTGTCTGCAAAGAAAATTTATTTTCTGGAATAAAATTAGTTATTTGCACTTTTTTTTGGAGGACTGAGAACTTCCTTTCAGTGTGAGCATGCTGCCAGCTCCTGCTGATTGGAGGGATGGATGTTTATTCCCTATCTCACAGAATCACAGAATGTTAGGGGTTGGAAGGGACCTAGAAGGTCATCTAGTCCAACCCCCCTGCCAGAGCAGGATCACCTAGACCAAGTCACCCAGGAACACATCCAGGCAAGTCTTGAATGTCTCCAGAGAAGGAGACTCAACAGCCTCCCTGGGAAGCCTGTTACAGAGCTCTGTCACCCTTACTGTGAAAAAATTTTTCCTTGTGTTGACCCTAAACCTCTTGTGCTCCAACTGACTCCCATTGCCTCTCGTCCTGTCATTGGATGACACTGAGAAGACTGGCTCCATCCTCCTACACTCACCTTTAACATATTTATAGACATTGATGAGGTCCCCCCTCAGTCTCCTCCAGGCTACAGAGCCCCAGCTATCTCTGCCTCTCCTCAGAAGGGAGATGCTCTACTCCCTTAATCATCTTGGTAGTCCTGTGCTGGACTCTCTCCAGTAAATGTCTTTTTTGAACTGGGGTGCCCAAAAGTGGACACAGTATTCCAGGTGGGGTCTCACCAATGCAGAGTAGAGGGGGAGGAGAACCTCCCTTGACCTTCTGGCCACACTCCTCCTAATGTATCCCAGGATGCCATTGATCTTTCTAGGCGCAAGGGCACATTGTTGGCTCATGTTCATCCCCCATCAGGTCTCTGGTGTTCAGAACCAAGCACTTTGATGTGCCTGCACCCTCTTGTCCCACAGCTTGAGTTGGGATTGTTGTTACTTTTCATAATCATATTCTGATTCTTCTGAGTAAAGCAGGATGAATTCTGGCTGACATAGGCCTAAGACTGGAAATGATGTGCAAATTCTCATCCTTATAGCGAGCTTGTGATGATTGTGTATGTGCAGTAGCACCTGTAACAGAGGTGTTTCCTTTGCTGCCCCTGATGCCATCTGGGATGCTGGTGCTCCTTCATCCCATGTAGTGACTTTGCTGTCCAGCTACATGGTCTCCAGACCTTCTCCAGATGTGTCTAGCTGGCGTGGTGTTGGGAGTTTTCAGATATATCTGGTCCCTTGGCCTGGGGACAATTTAATATAACCTGCTGCAACAGGTCCCTGTCTCTCCCGAACTGGACACAGTGCTCCAAATATTCAGTATGTTCATTTCCTCTTACCTGCTTTGCCTATATGAGTAGGATGGGGACACCTTGGGGTGGGGGTTGTTGCTTATCCTCTTGGTGTGGCAGGGTTGTTAGAGTTTATCTTAAATCAGTTATTTCAGTACAGTTAAAGCTTGACAATACTGGGATAAATCTCAGAGGGTGGTGATCTCCACTCTCTTTGGGGGAGACAAACACTTTGTATATGACTGAGAGAATGAGATGGGAGTTTGCAGACCTTGAGTTGTGCCCTTGGTCACCTTCAACCAGCCCCCTGGCCACCTTTCAACCCCTGCCTGAGGCCTGGCTGTGGTGACTATGTTGTAAACATTTCTTTGCAGATGCCAGAAAATTTAATTTGGGAATGGGATGTGATAGAAACTAGAGCAGACTTGTAGAGCAGACTGATAGTGATGTCTTGATTTATGGAGGAGATGAGATCCTATCTTCTTGGTGCCTCCCATGGGAGCTACATTGCTCAGTGACCTTAACAGTGATCTGAAACCATGCTGAGAGTGACAGTGGCTTTGGAGAAACTGAAAAATACTGTAATATTTCAATATACTGAAGTACGTTCTAAGTACTGGGCAATGGGTTAGGTTGTGAGATGCTCTTCTGTCTTTTTTCAAGGACTGGCGCTCCCTGACAGTTCTGGAGGTGAACTTCGCTTCTGCAACCAGGTTTAAATAGATAACAGATACCTCTGCCTTCCTCAGACTGCAGAGAGGACATAATCAGAATTTAATTTTGTGCAGGAGAGTAGGAAACAGGGCAGTGACAAAGTAAGTGTGGGAACATCCTTTGGGCAAGTGTCAGGCTCTCCCTGTAGCCCAGGATCCCTTTTTTGTACCTGAAGGGCACACCAGAGCCAAAACCCAGTTGAACTGTGAACATGGTGGTCTAGTGGTTAGGATTCTGCGCTCTCACCACCATGGCCTGGGTTCAATTCCTGGTCAGGGAAGTTTCTTTGTGACTTGATCTGGGTGATCCTGCTCTGGCAGGGGGGTTGGACTAGATTATCTTCTAGGTCCCTTCCAACCCCTAACATTCTGTGATTCTGTGATTCAGGTGCAAGAAGTCCTGTTCCTGGACAGGGTGGTGGATTAGGCACATCACCCCTTAGTAGAGCGATGGCCTGAGCAGCATGTGATGGTAATCAGTTTGGGATAGCAGGACTTACATGCAGCTGCAGACCTGGCCATGGTGTCCCAGAGTAGACACTAGCTGGTGGTGGAATGCTTTTTGAAGGCAAGTTATCCTTGGTTAAGATTTTTAAACTGAAAGAGGGTAGATTTAGATGAGATACAAGGAGGAAGATCTTCAGTGTGAGTGTGGTGAAGGACTGGAGCAAATTGCTCAGAGAAGTTGTGGATTCCCCATTCATGGAAGTGTACAAGGCCATGTTGGGTGGGACGTTGAGCAGCCCATTCTAGTTCAAGGTATTCCTGCCCATGGCATCCAAACCATTCTATGATTGTCTGATTCTGTGATTGTGTGGTTCTAAGTGATCTGCCCAAGGATTCCAAGGGAGACCAGAAGACCATGGGTGGATATCAAGATTATCCCTGTGGAGAGTTTAATTGTCATGATCCTTGCTAGTGAGATCACAGGAGCATCGCATTCTTCATCTGTGGCCACAGCAGACAGTGATTTTCCCAAATTCTGCTGCATCTGCAGGGACTGTGGCTGTCCTGGGATCTGCACATCTGAGGCAGGATCCAGGCAGGGCTGGTATGTCACTTCTGCAGCACTTAGCAAGCTGAGCTATCTCTATCTTCCATCTTCATTCTGTGGGATGTGATGTGTCCCTGGGAGAGGAGTAAAGAAAGGGCACCTAGCCTATGATCCTGGGACTGAGGGGGATGGAGACACTCCACTGCCTACTTTCTGCAAGGTTGTTTACACAGAAGACCTGTGGGTGGTTGAATAAAAAGGTCACATTTCTAGGGTCCAAAAAGCAGCACATCAACCCACCAGTCTGACTCTGACCCTTTTTCTGGCATCACAACAAACTGCTTTGAAATATCTTCATGTCTCAACATCTTGAATTTGTTCTTTTGTTGTGTTGGGTTTGTTTTTTTGTTTTGTTTTGTTTAGTTTTTTAACTGGCTTTAATAAGGGATAAAAGCAATGCCCTGTGTTGTATTTAGAGGTGCTCAGGGAGATGTAAAACTATGTCCAGTTGTCACTATGCTTAAATGGTGATTTGTTGGTTTGATTCCTCAGGTCGCGAGCTGGCAAGCACAACCCTCCCAGGATACCCTCCGCACGTCCCTCCAGCTGGACAGGGCAGCTACTCCGCTCCAGCACTGACAGGAATGGTGCCTGGTGAGTTTTCAAAGCAGGGAGAAATGGGAAAAAAAGGAAAGGAAAGGGAAAAGGAAAGGAAAAATGAAAGAAAAAAGGAAAGGGAAAGGAAAGAGGAAAGAGGAAAGAGGAAAGAGGAAAGAGGAAAGGGAAAGGAAAAAGGAAAGAGGAAAGAGGAAAGAGGAAAGAGGAAAGAGGAAAGAGGAAAGAGGGAAAAGGGAAAAGGGAAAAGGGAAAAGGGAAAAGGGAAAAGGGAAAAGGGAAAAGGGAAAGGAAAGGAAAAGGCAAGGTGGAAAGGGAAGGGAAAGGGAAAGGGAAAGGGAAAGGGAAAGGGAAAGGAAAGGGAAAGGGAAAGGGAAAGGGAAAGGGAAGGATTTAATGAGTAAGGACCATCTGTGGATGCTCTGTGCTGAGGCAAGCATGAGGCAGAAGTGCTAGAGGGGAAAGGGAGGTTGGAGAGGTCCTGAGTGAAGGAGGACAAGAGTCACCAGTGCAGGAGCTGCTCCAGCCTGGACACTGCCAAAGCAAATATTTTGTCTTCCTTTTGTAATGCCTGAGAATTGCTCAGTTTTTTACTATGCCAGGCTCTTCCTGTTTGGCACAGGCTTTGCTCTAATCAACCTATTTTCTTCAAAGTGTCCCTACATGCTATCCCAGTGGTGAGGTCACTGCCCTTTGGGGCTGCATGTTCCTGACCTCAACATTTCTGTGTGAAAAACTGCACCCATCCATCTGACCTCTGGGGGACACTGGGTTGTCCTCAGGACCCTGTATTTCTCTGATTTCCTTTCCCTTTTGGAGCCTCACAGTGAAAAATGCCAGTTGGCATGAACTGGCTGGTGGCCAATTCTTTGAGGTCCTCAAGGTCAAAGAGTTACTGAGGAAAATCCCCCAAAGTGGGATTTCATTTGTAATCACGTGGCTCTGGGAGATGGTGATTTAGAAAGCAATACTCATAAAGGGAAAGGGGGAATTGGTGACAGCTATTTGATGTCCAGCCGCTTTCAAGGTCAGTCTTTGTTACCAGCCTTGATTATGTTCTGCAGATGGGGTTATAACAGGTTGCTAAGGAGTTAAGGAAAAAATAATCTGGTTTATGAGTGTATTCAAGTTACAAACTGGATATGAAAGTTGGATCATAGGCTGTGTAGAAAACTGTTTTTACCCACAAAATGTAACCTCAAGGGGAGCTGCTGAAAACTCTCTTAGCAGATGCAGTTCATAAGAAGTGAGAATAAAAAGTGGACAGAGAAAGCAAGTCTCATTTAAAAAAAAATGAGGTTTGGTCCTCATTTCACAGTTTCTGATGGACACACAGACAAAGAGACATCGTTGCCGATACATTTCTTCCACCTCACCACAGCAGGTGAAGATCTGGACTTGCAGATCATGACCACAAGCTGTAATCATGCCTTAGAGTGTGAAGAGCAGCAGGGTTGATGGGCAGTATCTATGTTCAGGATGGGCAGACATCCTGCCCTGCCAGTCTCCTCCTGTTCTGTCCAGTCCCTCCTGGGCTAGTTCTTGAGCAATGCCTTGAGTCCTTCCTCATCCTTTTGCTGAGAGTGAACATCTGAAAGCCTGCAGTTCAGCCTGATTGGATGCATCATTACTGGTGAAGGTCGAGATTTAGAGGTTTTTAGAAACCTTGTGGAAATCTATCTCTTTTTTTTTTCACAGCACCTTTCACTGAAAATCCATCTGTAAGCCCCAGTCCCTTCCACAGTTTTTCTTTTTTTGGAGAGTTACCAGCTGTCCAGGGGCAGCTGCCAGTCTGTGATAGCAAAACTGAGGCATGTGGGGCTTGGTGGTGCTCAGCCAGAGGAGGAACAGTGAGGGTTCAGTGATGTAGTGTTATCTGAGCTGATTTTCCCAGGTAATAGATTTTATATTTAACTACACATAGGCTTGTGTGACCCATTATATTGAATAACTGCACTGCTCCTCTCACTGGTTTCTTTAATAACAACCTTCTGCTCCAGCTAGTGTGAAGGTCAGCTGCAATTCCTGTGGGTTTTCCTTCTCATTTAAGTGAGAATTTGCTAACTAGCATCCAAAACACCTTCTCCATCCTTCTTTGACTCCTGTTCCTTGCAGGACCAGTTTGAAAGGCTGACTGGGGACAGCACTCCAGTCCCTGGGGGGCTGGTGGTGACACAGGTGATGGATCCCACCCTGATGCTGGTGGCTTGTTCAAAATAGTCATGTTGCCATTCCTGAGCAAAGGCATGACACATTTGCTGTACCAGGTTTTGGGAATCGATGTCACCACATACTGCTGCCTTGCTGTAGTTTTCAGAGCCTCTGATAGATATGTGCTTCCTTTATAAGATTTTTTAATTGTTAGTTGTGAATTTCTGCTCATAATTAATCAATTGTGTTAGTTAAGTACTTTGAGATGTGGGAGAAGTGTACACATGATAAGACAGGCAGTGTTTTGTTGCATGCTTATTGCTGGTGCCATTGTCCGTGCTGTTGTGAACAAGTCTGTCTCTCACCACTATCTGGTGCTTGTCTCCTCTCTGTCAGGGGTCTATGGGGTGCCTGTGGGGTAGGGAGACTGCCCAGCTTCCTGGCATCTCCAGGATAGAAGTGGGGGCTGTGTGGATTCGCTTCTTGCTTTGCGCTTATCTCTCCTCCAGCTCCCCTGAATAGGGGAGGTTTCTTCCATTGTGACCCCATGTTTTCCCTGCCTCTCCTGTCTACTGCATCTCCAGACCTGTCACAAACACATGGTGTTTGCTCTCAGAGCTCCTCCCTTCCTTCCCTGCAAAAATGGGGACTTGTGTGTCAACTTTAGAGTACCATGGCCTGGAGAATCAATTAATCAAATGCTTTCTCTGAAGGTATCAAAGAAAACATGTAGCTTCCATTTCAGCCCACAGCACTGTGAATTGAGAGCTGACATGGCTTGAGGCTCCTATGAATCTGTTCCGTCTGCAAGTCACTGGTGGCGCATGTTCCTCCTGCCTTCTGGTGCCTGTCACCCCATAAAGGTAGCCAGAGAGGAGGTCTTTGAGAGCTGCTGCTGATCCAGCAGACCACTGTGCTCTGAGGACACAGGGCACAAATGAAATGCTGCAGTGTGGATGGATGGGTGAATAGAGATGGGAAAACAACTGTTTGAGTGGTCAATCTCTGAGGTGGTGGTTGATGTCATGCCACAGCTGAATGCTGGTAGAACGTGCAGGGACTTGACCAGGGGTTTGCATCTTCATCCACAACCAGGAAAGAGCACACCTCATTCATTTTTCAGATGATACCAAACCAAGGAGTGCTGTCACTATGCTCCTGAGTCACATGGAGGCTCTTAGGTAGGCTTGAGGAGGAGTGTGAAACTCAGGAAGAGCAAATACAAAATGCAGTACCAAGGAAGGGAGCACCTTGCAACAGAACAGGCTGAGGACTGTCTGGCTGCTGAAGGGTCTTGTGGGGTGCGAGCAGAGCAGGAGCTGAGCATCAGCCTGCAGTGTGTGCTGACAGTAAGGACCTCCAGCACCATCATGGCCAGGAGCTGGAGGGAAGGGATGATCCCCCTTGGCGCTCACAGACTCATGATGGGAACCGTGAGGTTTTGGGCCCCCCATTGCAGGGAGGCAATGGACGTAAGTTAAAACAAGCAAGATTCAAACTGTGTATGAGGAAAAGCATCAAAATTTCCCCTTGAGGAGGGTCTAGCAGTAAAAGAGGTCGCTCAGACATGCATTCTCCATCCACAGAATTTTCAGGTTTGGGGTGAGTGAAGCCCTGAGCATCCTGTTCTGGCCTCATTGCTGATCCTGCTGTGAGGGGTCTGAGAACTCTTGGAGTCCCTTCCATCCTCAAATGCCCCATCATCCCGTGGCTCCATGTTTTGACTATGTGAAGCAGAGCTGGGAGTTGATATGCTGCTGCTGCCCAACACTGTGGGCAAGAAGGAGTCACTAAGCTGTTAACAGGAGAACAGTTCCCTGTCTCGTGGGCAGTGAGTCTACCAGGCACCTGAGTGCAGAGGTGGGGCAGCTCTACTCTATACCCAGACTGACTGTAGGGCTATGACTCCCAACTGAGAGGTCACGCGGACAGGTCCCTGACACAAGGTAGTGCCTGAGCTCTGCAAAAGGACTGTTAGAAACTGCCCTCCACATTTCTCCTCCCACCTGTGACCATGTTCTCACCATGCCACAGCTGGCTCAGCACCCTCTGGGAGGATGAAGGGGGGAGGTGGGTGGATCAGCAGAAAATTAGACTGTTGGTGAATATTACTGGAGGTGTTGGGAGCAGGCAGGAGATCAACAGCACCATGTGGGATCTGTCATGGGAAACCACAGGGTCCTGGGAACAGCCATTGCCTGCCCATTGTCCTCACCTGCCTGTGACTGGGGCAGGAGATGCAGGAACTTGCCCGTAGTGGACACTTCTCTTTAATTCTCATTGTCTAGTGGCTTCTGCCTTGAAGCCTAAGAGATTAATTCCCTGTAAATTATTATTTTGTCCAGTGTCGCTGTCAGTATGTTCTCGTTAACTGATTAGAGGTTTAATCCAGTACTGATCCCGTCTGGATTCATGGTCTCAGCATCATCTCAGGCACAGGATCCCACAAGTTAATGAGATGCTATATATAGAAATTATCTCCAGTAATTCAGAGTTATTGTTATTCCTTGTTCACACTGTGATTGTGTCCCTAATGTGCTGTCGCTTTAGAAATAAACACTCATAGAAGCATTTTGGTTGGAAGAGATCTTTAAGATCATGGAGTACAACTTTTCCCCCAGCACTACCAGGGCACCACTAACCCATACCCCTCAGCACCATATCTCCACAGGGGCTTCGAAACCCCTCCAGGGATAGGGAATCCACCACAGCCCTGGGCAGCCTGGGACAGCCCTGGAGGGGAAGAAATTGTCCCCCAGCTCCAAACTAAAACTGCTCTGAGGCAGCTTGAGGCTAGTTCCTCTTGTCCTGTTGCTTGTTCCTTGGGAGCAGAGTCTGCACATCTCTGGCTCCAACCTCCTGTCAGGGAGCTGTCAAGAGCCAGAAGGTCTTTCCCTGAGCGTCCTTTGCTCCAGGCTTAACAACCCTGAGAAAGGAGCAGTGTTTCCTGGAAGCCTTCCCTTTGTTTCCTTGGAAGGACAGGAAGAAGCAAACTACATCTTCTCCATCCCACCAGTACTTGTAGCTTGGAGTTCAGTGCCACCCAGCTTTGCTTACTCCTTTCCCAAGGTTTTGGCTCTTCTGATGGAGGTGCTGCTCACTTCTGCTTGCAACTTCTCCTCTCTTTGCTCCCTTTGATACCTCACACCTGCGGTTTTGTCCATATGAATGTAGTGGCTGCTACTTGGGAGCACATCACTGGGAAATGTGGTGTCTGCAGGGATTTTATTCCATGACCTATGCAGGTGATCCAGAGCCCTTTTTAAAGTGAAGCCCTGGAAAAGGAGTGAAGCAGCTAGAGTCATGGTCTGCTGGTCACAGATAGCTTGCTGTTACTGTACCTCCCTTGCCTTTGGGAGGATGGACCTTGTCTCCAACACCACATGGTGTACTGCTGGCTGGGGCTGGCCTGGTGGCAGGGACCAGTGCTGCTTCTGTGGGGTCTTTGTCTTCTGTTGGTCCACACACCACCAGCCTGCTTTCAGCACTGGATCAGGTCTTTCTCCATGAATCACTACTTGTATCTGTGGGACTGCTTCTGTGATGTGTCTAAAACGTCTGTGTCCTTCGATGTGCAGGGAAGACAGTATCTATCAGCAAGGAAAGGAATAAATTGTTGACAGTGAGTAGTGAGATCCTGGCCCAGGTTGCCCAGAGAGGTGGTTGCTGCCCTATCCCTGGCACCATTGCAGGTGAGGTTGGCTGGGGCTCTGCTCTCTGCAGGCAGTTTGGATGAGTTGGGCTTGAAAACCCCTTACCACCCAAACCAGTCTTGGATTCTCTGATTGTGTGGTTCAATGAATTCATGATTCTATGAAGGGGACAGAGGGGATGACAAAAGGAATGGTGCTGGAGTTGCAGCTTGTGTGCCTGCTCTGAGGACCATCATCCCAGCAGCTATGTGACATTTGGGTCCCTGCCAGGCCAGGCCAGGGGTGTCATGGTTGTTCCCACAAACCAGTGCAGGCCAGGCAGGGGCCTGTGTCCAGCTTCAGAATCTGCTTGCCCTCACTGTTGGGCTCATGGTGCAATGGCCAAGATGGAAAAAGTTTATGCTCAGATAGCTATGATAATTTACTTAAATAACTGTGCTAGAACCGCTGGACACCAGCCCTTGCTGCTTCCAGTCTCTGTTTACCCCATCTTCCCACTCCTGTCTCCAGGGATGGAGCCTTCATCCCTTCTCCCTTCCCTGGGACTGTCATCCACCCCGTCTCCTCTCCTGGATGTCCCCATGTGCCAGGTGACAGCAAAGGGTAGACTGTCCGAATAGTGATTCTGAAAATATAGTCATTAATGGGACTCTTGAAACCCAGATGTCCTTTCTGAAACTGGTAATTTGTTTTTAATGAAAAACCATGCAGTGACCCTGAACAAATGAATTTCCTTCGTATGAAGTCTATGTGCAATTACCCGACTAAAGGGACCTGAAAACAGTGACATTCAAAACGAGGCTTTCAAAAGAAAGCATAAAGAATAGCAACAGTGTCATTATCCATCTTTTATTGAGGAGAAGGTGCTTGTTCTAATGTGCAAAGCAGAAGACGGTGATGCTGGGGAAGGAAACACATGGATGTAGGACCTTTGGAATAAAGTCTGTGGGGACTGGTGGGGTTTGGTACCGCCTGGTGCTCTGAAGACTTTATTCAGAGTTCTTTTCATGCATTTGTGTTAATTTGTCCTGCTTTTCCCAAACATTTGCAGTAGGTTTGTGTAATCTCTTGACATGCATCAGTAAATGTTGGAAAGCAGCTAGGAGGTAAAATTATTAATTCCAGGCAGAGAAAATGAATTGCAGTGTGTGGGATGACAGAGGTCATCAGTGGCACAGCCTGAACCATGTCCTCTGATGTACAGAACAAAGCTGGAGTCACTTGGTCACTTGGACAGTAATGCTGTGAAAGCAGGGTTGGGCCCTTTATGCTAGAAAGTCCTAAAGCAATTGAGGAATAAACCAGCATGTTTCTTTGCTAAAGTGGAAAGAGGAGACAGGAACAGGCTGCCCAGAGATGCTGTGGAGTCTCCTTCTCTGGAGAGATTCCAAATCACCTGGACACTGTGATGCTGGGCCTCTTGCTCTGGGTGACCCTGCTGGATGGAGCAGGGTGGTGGCACCAGTTCATCTCCAAAGGTCCTCTCCAGCTCCCACTGTGCTGGGATTTTGTAACTGAAAATTCATATTTTACCTCCTTGGAGCTTGGAGGTGATTCCTAAGTCCATTTGCTACTTTCTGCACCTGCTTCACACAGCTGTGACAATGGGGATGTGTCTCTGCTCAGATTATGGGCACTGATGGTTTTTGTGCACATACTGCTGCTTTTTGCAGCTCACATAGCTCAGAACCAGCCATCATACACCATAACACCTTCACCCCACACAAAGATGCACACAGAAAAATCCTCAACTTCCACTGTGAGAGCCAGAAGACCTGCTGCCAAAGGACAAGAGTGTTGATATTTGGTGTTCTCTGGTTAATCAAATTTACTGGTTTTTTCTTCAGTCTGCTGCTGCTCCACAAAGGTTTCCTCCCCACCCTTCTGTAATGTCAGAAGACAAATGCCAGAGAAGTTCCATCTCATATGATGGAGCGAGTGATGTGCCATCACAAATATCTTGGGGCAATACCAGACTGCAGATCAACTTACAAATGACACCCTTAATTAATAATGAAGTGGTTAAGTAAATGACATACATTTATCTGCTGATTGTGTACAGTTTGAATGAGGATCTTGGAAATTGGAGAACTGTTTTGGTGTTCATCTCTCAGAATGTAATTACCACAGTTGCATGGAATATAGGTAAAATTTATATTGTTTTCAATATGATGTTGTCAGATAAATCATTAAATTGTTTTAAAAATCATGCCAGATAGGGCAAGGAGGTGAAACACTGGGAAGCCAGCAGCCTCTGGATCTGCTCTTCCCAAACCTGCCTTCCTCTTACAGGCCTGATCCACAGCTGGGGTCAATTACCCCATCTCCAACCGCGGGCTTACACTGTCTGTGAACATGGTCCCTTGCATCTCAGGGATGTCACAGTCACCACTGCAGTGAGACAGACACTGTGCGGAGCTAAACATGGTGAGCAAGGCGGAGTGTGTATAAATAAAAGAGTCCATATTTAGGAGCGAGGAGACGAAGGAGAGGAAACATATTGTATTGCTCCACTCTTTGGAAATTTCTATGCATTTGTAATAACAAAATTACCATAATTTTCTCGTTAACGGAGCTAGATCAGTCAAGCATTGTTCCAAACATGCAGAGGCTGCTTCTTCCTCTAGGTCTGCCAGTGAGTTAAGCATGGTGGAAATTAGCATGCAAATAGCCCTAATTTCACCGAGCTGTCAGATTCACATTCAGCTGTTTGTTCCCTTTGAAATTCCTGACAGGAGCAGCTCAGGCAAGCCCACCCTCAAGTAGATCCAGCCAGAAGAGGTACCAAGGGGGCACCTCCTGAGTGACAGTTTGGCTACCTTCAGTCAAATCCATCAGTCACATCAGCTGTCAGCAGTGCACAGTGATGCTGTGGGTTTGAGGGGGTGGTGAGTGGGGAGTTCCAGACAGACCTCAGTGCCAAAACCATCTCCTCCCCATGAGGGATGGTGATGAGGCTTGGGGCTCCATCAACCAAGTGATGCCACTGGTGGGATAGGAGAGTACTTTGTTCAGATGCTGATTTTCAACCTAAGACACTGTTGGTGGTAAAGTGTTGCTGTTGGGAGCGTTTAGCACTGAGGGATGGAAGCTGTGTGTCTGTGGTCATTTCTTCTGGAGCCCTGTTCAGGACTTCTGGCTTGCCTGTGGTTATGGAGCTGGAGGAGCATCACTGAGGAGGATGCTGTTCCAGGAAAAGCTGTGCAGGGTTGGCATCAGAGGGATGGTGTCTGTGGAACCATGGCCACCTTTGCTCGATGTAAGCAGAGGGCTGCAGGTGCCCATCTAGTGGCACAGGCTCCAACAAGTGTTCCTGAGGAGCAACCATGGTACCCTTCTAGATCCTGTATCTCTGCAGCATATGCTGAGGTGCCACAAGGAGACACTGGTGGCAGCTGAGAACAGGCTTTTCCCCATTGATGGTTCATTTGGTGTTACGAGTCAGGTGCACTACCCACCTTTAAGCAATCACAGAATCACAGAATCACAGAATGTTAGGGGTTGGAAGGGACCTAGAAGATCATCTAGTCCAACCCCCCTG
>JAOEGS010019065.1:0-21616 GCA_025447755.1 Corythornis vintsioides
ATTATAAATATTTGTGAATTTAGATAGATTTGTATTTTGATGTAAATAATGTTAACTTTTTCATGCAGAATAGACTTTTTTCCCCTGTTCTGGTTTGCTCCATATATAGCAAGGCTCTCACTGGAACAGGAGGCAATTAATTAACATTAACTCTGGTTATGTCTTTATATTCCAATGAATTTGCCCTTTTGGATGAGCATATCCTCTTGGAAAAAAAAAAATGGCTTATCTCTGATGAAGTTTAAAAAAACCCCAACCAACCAGACTTAAACTTCAGAAACATGACACATTTTCAGGTGAGCATCTCTTTTTTATTATTATTTATTCTATTTTAATTTCAGCCCCAGTATTAACACCTGAACAAAACCTTTCAAGGTATCAACGGTGTGTTTGGGGGTTTTGTTTCACATTTGAGACAAAAGAAAGCAGACAGCCCATGACTCTTTGGGCAGCTCCTGGCTGAATCTTGTTTCATTTCTCCACCTCGGCTGGGAAATTCTTCACCCTGCAGCCCTAGCCTGGATCCGAAACCGTGGGAACCGAGCATCGCTGGAGGAGCGAAACCACCCTGACTCTGCTGGGTAGAAACTCACCTTTTCTGGCTGCTCTTCAGCCTAAAATCCCAAGGGGTTTTACTCGGGTTTTTCACCTCCCACACTCTGCTGCCGCAGCCAGTGATGCCCAAAACGGGATCGCCCGAAACTGAATCACCCGAAACCCCCTCCGTCGGGGATGGAGGGAGCCCGGGGACTTCTCTTGTAGCTCCACGGGGTGATCCCCCCGCTTGTGCCACTGTCGCGGGGCTCCAGCTGACGCCGCCCGGTTCCTTCCCGCATCCACCGCCCGCTCCGGGCCCGCCGCAGCGGCGCATGCTCGGGGCCGGCCGGGGGCACCGATCCGGGGCGGGGAAGCTCTTCCGGGCCCGGCCGCCGTCATGTGATAGAGGCTTAAAGGGGAAGCGGAGAGGGAAGCGGAGCCGGGCGGGTACCGAGCGGGTACCGGGGGCAGCGCAGGGCGCGCCGGACAGGTATGGCGGGGAGGGAGGTGCTTCTACCCCCGTAACCTTCCTTCCCTCCCCGCAACCTTCCTCCCCTCCCCGCCGTGCGGCGCTGGTGGTCTCGGCCCGGCCGCCGCCCTTTCCCGGGGCGGCCCCTACTACAAGAGCGGGGCTTAGGGAGGCGGCCAGGCCGCTCCAGCGGGTGACCGGGTCTCCCTCTCTTCTCGCAGGCCCGCGGAGGTGGCGGCAGCACCGGCAGGTCCCAAACCATGGCCGATGTAAGTGCGGTTCCGAGGGGGTGCTGGTTGGAGGCCCCGAGGGGACGAGTGACAAGTGTCGGGCCGGGGGCGGGTGTCGGGCCGGGTACGTCGGGGGGTGGTGGGAAGGGAGAGCTCCCGCCGTCTGGAGCAGCGAGTAACGTGCCCTTCTCTGCCCGCAGGACCTGAAGAGGTTCCTGTACAAGAAGCTGCCCAGGTAACGAGCGGGGATGCGGCGGGGCCGGGCTGTGCGGGTGCTGCTTTGGTGTTCAACCGAGCTAACAGTGCTTTAAGTGAAGGTGTTTTCACCTTTCGCTGGCTTGGGAAGAAGTGAAGTGTGCTCGTAGTGTCGTAAGGAGGAGTGGAAACATCGTTCCTTGTGACTGGCTCAGTTGCTCAATCCCCGATGATTCCCTTGGTGGTTGTTGCTGGCTCATAGCATCGTTGAGCAGCTGCAGGCAGAGGTGATGTCTGCTCGTTGAATGAGGAAAAACAGATGCAGAGGCTCTTGTTTAATTAAGGAAACTTTAGTAGAATCAGCTCTGTTTATGCAGCTGTAAATTCAGTGCAATTTTCAGTTGTTTTATTTGGTATTCTTGTTTTTTACTGCCCCAAAAGCCCACCTAAACAAAGTGAAACAACAAAGGCATCCTCTTTTTTTTTCCCCATTTTCCCCTTCTGTGCATAACTCTTAAGGACAAAAAGATCTTTGCTCTGAAATACTCTGTTTTTCACACTGTGACTCTTCATGTATTTCTTTTTTCTTCAGTGTTGAAGGTCTTCATGCCATCGTGGTCTCAGACAGAGATGGTGTGCCTGTCATCAAAGGTAACTTCACCTGTCACCAGCAGAGCCCAACTGGACAGCAGAGGGTGTAAGGGGACAGCAGAATCTCCTGGTTACACCTGCTACCTCAATATCCCACTCAGACTTGTACTTCCAGTTCAATAGTTGATGAAGTACCTCTTTATTTATCCTTCTGCTTGTACCCACGGTAACTGCAGGCCACAGGACTTCTCCTGGGTGAGAAAGGGGTTGGAGGGCTGGCCCTTGAGGTCACTCCCAGGCTGGTAGGAAGCTCTAGAGGGATGTGATGAGGTTCTTGTCCCTTGAGGTCACCCCCAGGCTGATAGGAAGCTCTAGGGGGATGTGATGAGGTCCTTGTCCCTTGAGGTCACTCCCAGGCTGATAGGAAGCATTAGGGGGATGTGATGAGGTCCTTGTCCCTTGAGGTCACTCCCAGGCTGATAGGAAGCTCTAGAGGGATGTGGTTGGTGTGTTGTTGAATGGGCAGGTCCATGCTCAGAAGCAGTGCCACCCAACTATTACACAGCTACTTCTGCTTCCTTTGTGTTGCTGTAGCTTTTGGCACCTCTCTGCAGTCCTTAAGATATTTTTTACCCTGGTTGAAGAACACAAAGCTCCAAGTACTGCAGATAGAACCCCATTATATCCACTATATCCCCAGCAAGTGTTATCTCCACACCTAGCAGAGCTTGCACATCCTCACCTCTTTTTTTCCAAGTGAAATCAGTCACCAGCTCCAAGGTTGGAATCAGTGCAGGTAACAAGGGCTGCAGAACCAGAGGGACAGCAGCCCAGGGCTGTGTGTTGGGAAGGAAAAGCCTGTCCCTGGAGGTACCCTAGGGAGGGCACTGCCACGGGGTGTGCCAGGCAGAAGAATTTCACCACCTCCTGCTCACAGGGGTTGTCCTGTAGTCACTGTGGAGGTGTCTGGGATGCCCATGGTGCTCCCTGGCAGCTGGGTAAGGAGCTGTGTGTGCAGCAGCCACGGGTGCCATGCACAGATAAGAATGTTCTCTTTCTCTTCTGCTGCTGCAGCCACGGGTGCTATGCACAGATAAGAATGTTCTCATTCTCTTTCTTTTTGTTCCAGTTGCCAATGACAATGCCCCAGAACACGCCCTGAGACCTGGCTTTCTGTCCACCTTTGCCCTTGCCACAGATCAGGGCAGCAAACTAGGACTCTCCAAAAACAAAAGTATCATCTGCTATTACAACACCTACCAGGTGAGTAACCCCCTCCACGGGGCTTGTTCCCAGTGACCTGAGCTCTTCTTACCTTGAGCAAGGGAGAGAGGGTTGTTGAAGCCCTGCTGGATTTCTGCTTGGCTGCTACTGAAGGGTTTGTGGTTTAGTTCTCACACTGTTTAAAGCTAAACTTTGATCACTGCTAAGCTTCTCTTAGCTCTCAAAACTGAGATTTGCTGATTGAAAACACTTATTTTTTTCTTGACAGCAGCAGGTGCTACTCATGGCCTTCAGAATCTGTTAGGAAGGGCTTATGTTCTGTGATACAAACAGTATTTGTTCATAGTGACACCTAAAAAATAAGCCTATGCAGCCTAATTCCTGTCTGATCTTGCTGCCAGTGTGACTTTGATGTAAGAAAACTGAATTTTAGGAAGCTCTGTGCCTCTTGCTTTTTCTTGTCCTTTAAAGCAAGGAGGCTGCTTGTCTCAGAGGCTGTGAGAGCCCAGGTATGTCAACTGCTGGCTGAAGGTGGTTTTCTCTCCTTGCAGGTGGTGCAGTTCAACCGCCTGCCCTTGGTGGTCAGCTTCATTGCCAGCAGCAATGCCAACACTGGTAAGCCCTCTGCAGGGGCAGGTTTGCAGTACCACACTGTTTTTAAGGCTCAGGTCCTCAGATTGTTGAAAATCAATTTACCCAGCTTTGCTTTGAGGTGTTTGAACTTTGCTCTTGCTGTGAGTTTTGTCAGAGTGTTGTGGAGGGGAGAAGGGAAAGGGGTGAGTTGAGAAGACTGATGGTTTTTTAGATAAATTCCTAGATTTTAGGTGAGTTGTTACTCTGAGAAGTGTGTTTCTCCTGTGATTAACCTTTCCCTTGCTGCATGAGTGCTCACTCAGCAGCCAGAGGCAGAATCACTGGCTTTGGCTGGAAGAGACCTTCAAGACCATCCAGCCCAACCTTTGACTCAGCACTACAAGCTCCCCACTAAACCATGTCCATGGCACCAGGTCCACACACCATTTAAATGCCTCTGGGGATGGCAACTCCACCTCTGCCCTGGGCAGAGAACCCTTTCAGTGAAGAAATGTTTCCTACCTCCAGCCTAAACCTCCCCTGGTGCAGCTTTGCCTCTTCCTATGGGTTCCAAGCTACTTAAAGTGCAGCTTTGTGTTCTCAGTTGTGTGGGGTGGGCAGATCCAGGCTCCTGCTCTTGCTGACAAGATCCTTGGGTGATGACTGCGAGCAAAAGGGGTTTCACTCCTGCAAAGCTGGAGGTGCTGCCAGCTCTTCCCATGGAGAGCCAGCAGCTCAAGGGAGAGGTTTCATCTTGTGGAAAGTGCTGCCTGTGACTTGAGAGGCTCCTCAGTTGCCTCATTTGATGGGATGTTGTGTCTCTCCTCTCTTTCCAGGGCTGATTGTGAGTTTAGAGAAGGAGCTCACACCCCTCTTTGAAGAACTGAGGCAGGTGGTTGAAGTTTCTTAACCCAACGGTGTAGCCGGAGTGCAGCATCCTCCTGCAGCCCAGTGGACAGAAAGATTCAACAAGCCTCAGTCAAATAACACATCTCAGAAGAAATTCCACAGCTCCTTAGTGTACTAAGTAAGAGTAAAATTGTACATAGTACTGAATCTGAAATGATCTACTAGTGTGTTGTAAAGTGGATGTTCCTTTAGGCCACGCTTCTTGTATTGTGCAGTACTGGAGAGCCCACCAAAAATAGCTCCCATGGAGTTGAGCTCAGCCATGGGCACGTTGCCCTTGGCTCAAATGAGCAACCCACCAGATCTCTTGCTTTCCAGGGAACCAGGCACGTGGCTGGGGGTACCCTCAGGCCAGCTGCTGCCACGTGTGGGAGAGCTGTACAGTGTTCTCAAAGGAGTGTTGTGAGAGCAGGTTTCCTAGCAGCAGATGTGTCAGTACAATCAATACACGTCCCAGCTTTCTGATGTGGGTGACAAGTTTGGCCAGGGAATGCTACTCATCAGGATGCCAAGCTGCATCCTGCTTCCACTGAGGAGAAGGCTGTGGCTTTAGGGGTTTTCCTGATGCCCAGATAAAAGCACCTGAACAATGTCTCACTTCTTCATGGGGTCTGTGTGTGATATGGTTGTGAAGATCTCACGTCTCCTAGTCTTTGTGTGGGTTCCTCACTGGTGACACGCTCAGCTCATCTACCCTTAGGTTTTCCTAAGTAAAGAAATATAAATAAAAGACAATATTTTTCAATTACAGAACCTGGTCCACTCTTCTGTTGCACCATAATCCTCTGCAGCACAGCAGCTTTTTCTGTTCTCCTTGTAAATGTATGAAATCCATGAGTTTAGAGGCTGAAAACTAACCAGGGGGGGTGATAAGGATGCCAAGTCCCATGCCAGCACAGAGGGCAGTGCTGACTGGCTTCCCCTCACTGGGGAACAATCCTGTGCTCTTTGCCCCTGCCTCATTCCCTCCTCTGTTCCCAGTGCTAAGATCAACTGCCCCTGGTGCCAGGAGACCTCTTGGCAGGTCCTCTGCCCCCCTAGGCAGGATGGGGGGGAAACAGTGGTGCTGGAAATGAGGGCTGGGAATTCTTGGCTTGGAAGCTCTCTGATTAACAGCTGTCAGTCACTTCTTTAAGGACAAAGCTTTAATGGCACAGCACAGGAAGGCAGAAGACCTTTGGTAGTTTTATAAGGTTGTTTTATTGAGAAAACACTGTATAAAAATATTCCCAGATATTTTGAATTTCTCAGTTGAAATAAAATGCAATTCCTATGTTCAAATCTAGATTTTCCTTTTGTCTTCCAGCACGTTTTCCTGCTCCTTCCATCCTCTCACAGGAAAGGCACCCAGTGAACACTGACCTGCTGCATGAGCAGTACTAAGCCCTTTGCTGCAGCACCTGCTCAGGGGCAGAATTTGGCCTTTGTGCAGGTACCTGGGGCCACGAATTGTACAGAACCAGCTGCCTGTTTCTCACAACCCCAGTCTGTAAACAGGCAAGTTGGCAGGAGGCTGCTCACCATGACCTGTAGGCACCATCTGAAACCAGTGTCCCCTTGCAGCCATCACTGTGGTATAAATGCAAACCAACCCAGACTAAGCTTTCCATCCTTGGAAATATCCTCTAGAATGGGAATGTAGCTCCTATTTACCAAAACCATCATGCCAACTGTCCTTTTTCTGTTGGTTTTGGAACCTAAACAGGTAATACAAAAGAAATATTGGATGTTTCCAGTAAGGACTGGTCTCGACGTCCCAGAACGTGCAGCTGAGACTTCACTGTGCTGAAGTTTGCAGTCAATTCTTGAGAGCCAACCACAGAGGTTTCCAGCAGCAACTGCTGCTGAGCTCAGATCCTGGAACTGGGTGTGCATCCATCCATCAAACCCACAGTGATTTCATCACCTCAGCATCCTGAGGGTGCCCAGCCTGGCTCTCCGGTGCCCCACGGGCAGAGCTGGGAGCACCAGCCCTGGTGGGTGATGCCTCCCCCTCAGCCAGGCAGGTCCTGCCCAGCAGAGCAGAGGAGCACTGGAGGTGCAGCTAGGAGCTGGGGGGAGGGCTACGTTGTTCCACTTGCTTCCGGATTTGTGACTGGAATGGAAGGACAACCTGTTACTGCTTGGCTGGGGCTGGGGGACTAGCTAGTTCTGGGTTACTACCCTTCCAAGCCTTTCCACTGTCTTATTGCTTCCTTCATGTGACCATGTGTGATCTGTGCTGGTGTCCACATCATTTACCACCCACACAGTGACATCCTTAAAGCTGGAAGTCATTTCTTCTAATGAATCTGTGTGTTCAAAACATCCCAAAAAGGCTAAAAAGTGAGTTTGCAGGTGACTACACTGTGCAAAATCTACACATCCCAGCCTGGCTGGCCTGGGAGCCAGGAGAACACCCTTCTTGCAGATATAAAAACTAGTGTTTGGGTGCCACAAAGCTGGGATGGGGGGGATTCTGCTGGCAGTACCAAGACCCCCTGCTGCCCAGTGACCCCTTGTGTCATCTCACCAGTTTCCATCTCAATATCTTAATCCACTCGTCGGCTTCTATCCCAGTCTTTGCACACAGGTAGTAGGTCCTCAGTGGGAACACCAAACTGTAAGTGAACAATTGAAGGGATTTCTGAAATTGCTAGAACTGGTACTTCTTAAAACTGAAGGCAGTTGGGCTGTGCCCACAGTTGTTCAGACAGAGCAGCCAAGGATGGTTTATGGAGGCTCAGGGAGATGCTGCCCCAGACCCCTAAGGACAGAACACCCCACCATGTGGGCACAGAGGTGGCTCCTGTGTGCCCCATGGCAATGTCTGAGCAGGGAGCTAGGCTAAACTCCATGGACTAGGTGATGATTACACACACTAGGGACAGAAATGCCCCCTTCACATAGCCCTACATCCTTTCCTGCCCAAGGAAAAAGCCTTTTGCTACCAGACATTTGGCAAAGCCCCGCAGGGCTGGCAGAAACCTGGCAAGGGAGCTCTCAGAAGCACCTGGTGGTTAGGTTCCAGACTTCTCTGGCTAGTCTGATCTTGCCAGTGAGGTGAAGAAAACACAGCAACTTACCAGAAACAATTGACTCTTTCCTGGGAATAGTCAAATTGCACAGCTGAGCACTCAGTTAAGTCAAGAGCCCGAATTGGTTCCGTGGCCTTGAAAAGAAAATGGTTTTAAAATGAGAAACCCATGAAAGCAGAAGGTAAGGCCACCTTGGTTCACCTTTAGTGCACCTAGACCTTCCCATGCACACAGGGGTTTTGGAGGCATGAGCACAGTGTCTGTCAGCACCAGAAAGCCCAACTGGCACCATCCACAAGAACATGAGATGGATTGAGCTGGGCAAGAAACAGCAGGACAGTCAGCCCTGATCTCCACAGCATCACAGTTCTGCTGCAGGGAGGCTGAGCTGGCTGCAACCTGCTGAGGGTCTGGCTGATGCATTACACTCTTAACTGACACAGCAGCAAAGCTGCTATGGTTTCCAGCTGAGGTTTGGAGAGACAAAGAGGTGGTGACAGGTCTTACCAGCTGCTGGAGATTTCATTAATTCCTAAGTGCTTTAAAAGGATGAAGCTGGGTAGGGAGGAAGGCAAAACAGGTGTAAAGGGGTTGGGTGTGGATATCTGTGTTTCTAGGCAAGCTTAGCAGTGCTCAGGTGCAGGGAATTGGGCTGTTTATAGCTTCAACCTATCGCCCTGAAGAGTTTTCTTCTGCTTGGCTGGGGGAGTTCTTTGCTTCAGCTTTGCACATCCCCCAGCAACACTAGGAGACACCAGAGCTGCTGCCCAGGAGGAGGCCATGCCCCTGACAGGCACCTTCTTGCCTGGTAAGTCACAAATGCTACTTCAATATTTCATGTGCTGCTCCTTGAAACGTTATCCTGGAAACCTGGATTAAGTTGGGTTGAACTGAGATGCAAATTGATGGCAAACTCCATAAAGCTGCTGATTCTGTGGTGATGCTTGGTGAGAGAGGGCAGTTGTGCCTGCTGTTGAGTTAAAATCTGCTAGATGCTTGGAACAGAGCTTGGCAGAGGGAACCAGGCTGGCTGTGTTTGGGAAGGTGGAGAAACTCCAGAGGTCTTTCTTATTTTTATTTGGAACAGCCCTTGTGAGGGCAGTTGGTTTTTTCCAGGTGCAGCAGGAATGAAGGTGTTTGAGCCATTGGTTTTTTGTAGGCACACTGTGCAACTGCTTGAACTAAAGGGGTGACATCAAGGAATGCAAAATACCCTTTCAGTGCTGCAGAAATGCTTTGATAGCACTGCTGCCTGCTGGGCTGGGTGCCAGAGGGATGGATCAAAGCTCTGCTGTGCTGCCCATGTGAAATCCCTCCAATGGGGCAGCCAAAATACACCCTGTAAATGACAACCCTACCCAGCAGCTAAGGCTGGGAGAGCAGAGTAAATGTTTTCCAGCTGTAAAACTTTCTCTGGTGGAAGCTATCAGCAAAACACTGCCTTGATTTGTCAAAGGTCTCCCCTCTGACAGTGTGGGAAGCTGGGATGCAGATGTGAGGAGGCTGCAGCTGCCTCTGTAAAGGTTTAAAGAGTAAAGTGGTGTTTGCTACTTACTGTCTGGTCCTTGAAATATTTCAGTTCATTCCTATGCAGTGTAAACCACCTCATCTTCCAGTTCTGAAAGATCAAGAAGGGATGGTAACTGTCTTGGGAGTATTTAATGGAATGATTTTTAGGGAAGAAAAAGACTTCTAAGCTGCTGGTTTGCTGTAATTTATAGTCCTGCTCACAACACAGGTGGTTGCTCTCTGCAGGGGAATGCAGGTGGAGTTATTTTGTCTCTCCCTTCTATGGGGGGGCTGCAGGGTGGAAACAAGGAGTGGGATTTTTCCTTACCTTGACTATTTTGCCTTGTTTTATCAAATAGCCTTCTTTAGTACCAAGCTGTGAAATGACAAGGAGAGGGACTGGGATTAGAGGCTTAGCTTTGCTTCTGTTTCCCACCTCCCATGGCCACCTGCCCTTGTCCTGGCTCTTGTGACCTCCTCACACAGCCAGACCCCCAACCAGACCCCCTCTTTCAGCCCTTGACTCCCCCAACAAGCTCCTGCCCTGCACCTTCTCAACTGAGCACAGCAAAAGAGAACTAAATAGCAAAGTGAGGTGGTTGCCTCAGTAGGTGGTGTAAGCTGGGGTCACCCTGGAGCACGTGGGGTTTGTCTGGCAGTGGAATTAGTGGCAGAAATCACTTGAAATGCAAGTGAGGGAGAAGGTGCTGTTGTGCTCATGTGCTTGAGAGGCAAAACCTGTTATGTTCCATGTGCTTGTTGAAAAGTTGTGTTTTTTGAGTCGTTGGAGAAACAGAACACAAACTGTCTCACTGGGGTGTGAGCTGCTGGGGATTTAAAGTATTTAATTACTGCCCAAGTGAGTCACAGATGTCAGAGCAGATGGCCCAAATGGATATGAAGATGTTCCCTTATTTCTCGTGCCAGTAAGGTGTAGCTTTTAATGTGACATCACTTTCTGCTGTGCTCAGAATTGCCAGGGCTGGAAAGGTGGAGCCTCTCCTGTCATACTGCCCTAATTTGGAGTTAACTCTCTGCTTTAACACTTCTTGCTTTAAGACAAAGTGATTCTAAAACAATAACATCCTAGGGTGAAAATGACAAAAAAAAACCCTTTACAGTAACATACTATCAGGATACAGATGCTGTTGTTAACTTGGCTGTGCTTCAGTCTGAGGGTTCCTTCTCCAAATGTGTCCCTGCCTGTCTTGCTCATCTTTGGCTATTTTTTTTTCTCAGAAGGTCACTTTTTAACCAACTTAGAAAGTCAGTGATGCTTTTTCCCCCTCCCCAGTTAGGAAGGAGGCTGTAATTGCTAACTGGGTAAAAGAATTCTAACCGAGAAGACTGGAAAAAATTAGTAATGAATTTGTCAGGAATACTCTGTTTCCTGCCATCTAATTCCCAGTGGGTTTGCTGTTTAATGGCTTTCCCTCCCTCACTTCATGGGCCAGACAGAGACTTGCCACTGGCTGTGAAAGATGTCTGGCAAAACAAGGGTTTACTGTGCAAAATGACATTTCCCCCTGAGGACTGTTGTCTGAAAGATGTGAGGAGTGTTCTGTGTGTTTTGTGTGGCTTTACTTTATTTGAATTCCTGATAACGTTGCTGCCATGGTGGCATTCTAAAAGGAAGATAACAGGAGAATGAAAACCTTTCATATACTCTTAGTGGGGATGGTTCTGCTCACCTAGGTCAGCTTCAGGCATTTTTTTCCTGGTGACACCATTAGTGTCTTGGTGACAACAGCTGTAAGAGGTTTTATTTGTCATGGGACTCGGCAAGTCTGTGTTTCTTTTACCTCCCATGTTTACAAACCCAATAGATGAATTGCTGGTGTTGCCCCATATCTCCCTCAGGCCAGAATCCCCCCCCTCCCACCAGAACACAACTTACTGAGGGGGCATTTGGGACGAGGTCACTCTCTGTCCTCCCCGTCTGCATTGCAGTGTGAACGCGGACGGACTCGTAGATGGAAGGTTCTTCCACCTTCCTTGGGTAGGGATGCTTCAGCACAATTAATGTTCCTGGACAAAAAAGGAGCAGGAGTGAGTCACCTGGCAAGGCAGACCCAGAAAATAACTGGCAGTTTGTGCAATGGTTAACTTGGCATTTTGCTATAACTAAAAAGGTGTAAGAGCCAATAATCTCCCTGTGATCTCTGTGACCCTCCCTGTAAGGGCTTTTCCTTGGAAGGGGCAGGACTCGTGTCACACCCATGTGAGAAAATAATCAGATGTTGTACCTGACTCTTCCCATACTGATAAAACCAGACAAATATTTCCACTTGCATCATCTGAGCAGTTTAGACTTTGTGAAGTGTATTTTTTTACCAGTATCTCCATGCAAACTGGAGAGGCTCTTGCCCAGTGTCACTTGATTGGCTCTGTCATGTTGCACAGCCTCTTCTATCTGGAGTACCTGGACCTTGCCTAAATCCACTCTCTCATTCCTGTATAGCAGGAGACAATTTGTTCTTGCATCCCTGAAAACAAAAGGAAAACTCCCTCCTTTTCACTTCTGAGCAGTAGTAGGTAATTAAATCCCTTCTGCATTGCATGGTTAAGTGGCACAAAATCAGGACAGGACCATCAGTCCTCAAAGGCAGGTGTCTCTTGTCCTGCTTGAACCCTTTTTTTACCAGCCAGGGAGTAACTAGATTTTGCAGAACAGACAGACACAGATTTCATAGCTGAATTCTGTCCTACCCTCTCTCTGCATTCTCTGCCTGTTTAGATGCAACTGTGAATATATGGGATCTATTTAAACCTTTTCAACTTCCCAGTGCTTGCAGGGAATCACTTGACACTTCCCTCTCTTCCTGGCTGGAGGGGTAGGCAGGTTGCTAGAGTAGACAGGAGGCTGGAACAGCCATCCCACTTCTGCACAGAACCCCCCACTTGCTGCATAAATCCCCTAATCTGGCCACAGGTTTCCTCCCAGTAACCCCTCACCCCATCCCCTTTAACTGGTTTGCCAGAGCTCCTTCCAGTTAGCAACCTTTGGACTGCAGCTGTTCTTTGGCTCTCCAAATAAGGCCACATTTATTGCATTTTCTCTGAAAAAAAGCTTCCTTGACAGTGAATCTCTCACAGGGGTGGAGAACCTCCCTAAAACAGTAACTGCTACACAAGCTGATCCAATTCTTTAAAGCTGCTGTCAAATGCTGTTCCACTTGTGTTTTATGCCAATCCTGGCAGCTTTCCAGTTGGTGCTAGAACTGATAAGAGCTGGGACATGAAACCTACAGGTGATTGAGTAATTTGAAAGTGGAAATAAAAGGTATTTTGTAATAGGAAAGGGCTACGAAGGGAAGTGGAAAAATCTTATTTGAAGTAACCAACTGAAAGCAGTTCAGAGGCCCAGGGGGTGTATGCAAATGGGATATATTCAACTTGCAACAGGTGAGAAGTCAGAATCAATTTCACTTTCTCTGGCCTTGCAGAAAAATTGTGCTTGATCATTTGAAATGAAACTGTGAGCAGGTTCATCACCAGCCTGCAGAAACTACTCTTAAACTGTGGCATAGAATCAGAGTCTGTCATCTGTGCTCTCCTGAGCCCTCCTGCAGATCTGGGAGGGCTAGTTCAACATTTTATACCACATCTGTTTTCTAGTCAGTTCTCCATGTTTTCCTTTTCTCTCCACAAAAAGATACTTGTACAAAACCATCTGTAAACTACAAAAGAACTGGTAAAAGCTGCACTGTAGCAAGATTCCTCTTGGATGTTTGTGCATGATCCCTATTTCTAAGGAAGAAGGAGAGTTAGTCCCATTGTTGGAAATGTTACCTTTAAGTGACTTTGGCTTTTTTGGGTAGGTAATAACTTGGTTTTTATACATTTAAAAAAATAATTTAGGGGGGAAAAGTGCTCAAGAAATCAGGTAAAAAGAACATGTTGACCTTGTCACTTTGAATGAAGATTAAAATAGAGAAATAGGGTAGCTTATTGCTTTAGCCTTGTTACTGGATGCATTCAGCTTGCCTGCTCAAGACACCATCTCTCAGAATGCAGTAGCCCCAACTTCCTTTTAATTATCTGCAGTTCAGAAGGAAGTGTGCACATTACACTGCAGAAAGAGAGACATGAGTGCTTGGAGTGCTGCACAGGGGCAAATGGAGCTGAAATAAGCCAGGGTTTGTTAGGCTTGAAGTGCAAACCTGCAGCTGTTGCAGTCTGAAAGCACCACAGAGCAGTTTGCAGGGGTGAGTTGGAGTGCTGCTCAGACACAGAACTAGCTCCAGTGAGACAACAGGTGAATGGAAGTGAGTGGCAACCATGAAATACTCTTATCTCATGGGTTTCTGTCTTAAACCAGTCCATGAAAATGCTGTCATGCTCTCCTGCTTTGCTCTCTCATTCCTGAGCTCAAGTGTTTCTAATAAAATTTGTTTGCAAGTCTACCAAGCAGTAAGAAAAACTAGTCCAACTAATCCCTGAGGCAGAGGTCACTTGCTGCTTCTCTCTGGAAGGAAGAGTGGCCTAAGAAATGCCAAGCTGCTGTGTGTCCCATGTTGGGCTGGCCACCCTTGGCTTAGAGTGGCATCTGATGAGCCCAAACCCCCTTCTCAGTATAAATCTGTTGCCACCCAGGGGACTTTTGACACCTATATCTGAAGGAACATTGCCTGAGTGCAAACTCTTCCTCTGCTGTAAGGTGGAAGGGTTTTTGATGGGATGTCCAAATGGCTTCTCTTGTTCTGTAGCATGTCCAGAGAGGTTTCACAGAGCCAGCAGAATCTGATTAGGGAGCTTTAAGGTGACAAGTGAGCCCATCACTCAGCAATGACCCTGTCCAGAGATCACAGAACACTAATGCCTTGATTCCTAGTAACATGTGCAGGGGGAATCAAAGTTTTATATGTCAGCTGAAATCTTTACAGCATTAGGCATTTGGGTGCACATCTGAATAGCTTAATGGCTCAAAAGATACCTGTAGGAACTCTGTGTTTGAAACACTCTTTAAGAGTGCTTTGAAATATTCAAGTTTAAATCCAGTGTCTCTGTCACAAGAGCACTGGTGCATCTAGTCTGATATATTACAGTTACTATGTTTGCCAGACACTATTTAACTGATCACTTGTAAACTCAGAGTAGTACTAATTATATATGCAAGTGATTTACACAGAATTTTGGTGTTAACTTCTAGTTCTGCATTTTCAACTCTTGCACATGCAGCAAAACCTAAAATTGGCATCATCATGATAACGTGCAACTGTTTCTCCAGAGGTTCTGGTTTGGTGTTCTCAGCTCACTTGTAGAAATCAAGGTTCACCTTCTGACTGTTAGTTCAGGCAGCACATTGGTTGCTCAAGAGGCTTGTGCTTTTTCTTAAACCCAAGAGAAATCACCCTGATAGCAAATGGCACCAGCAGGCTACTGCAGACAGAAGGGGAGAGGTAATACAGGGCACATTCCCCACAGGGAAGAGGAACAGGTCCCTGTAGACTTCTGTCTTGGAAGAAAAAGAGCAGAGCTAAACATCTTCTCTAAACACCCTGCTTTGGTTTTGGCCTCTTTGAGAAGGTTCTGTTCCAGTATATGTGTATTTAGAAATGCTTGCTTCTCTGAGAAATCAAATGGTCCTTGGTTAACAAAAACCCAGTGAGCTCACAGGTAGTTTGTCTTCAGAGGATTTGAGTTTTTGAAGAGGAACATCTTAAATACTTGAGTTTAATATAAAATTAATACAAATTTGTGTTCAAAGATTTCCTTACCTGTTTCACTTCCAATTAAAGGCTGGTTTGCAAAATGCATGACTAACTCCTTCAAGCTAGGAAATTCATTAAATCCAAATTTGAATGAAGTTCCTGTATGTTCTATGTGGAAGTGTTTCACGGAATCTTTGCCCCTGTAATAAAGGAAAAACTGTCAAGGCACAAAAGCCAAAAGCATCTGGCATGGAAAACCTTAAAATAGCAGATTCCACTGCAGGAAATCTGGCCCAGATCACAGGCAGAGAATCACTTGGTCTTTACTAACCCTCACCAATACACAAAGCACCCCAGGCTGAGATTCAGAGTTTTAAACATATTTAACTTCCACCAGTCCTCATGACATGACAGAGAGATGCCCTGACTCCCCTGCAAGGACAAGGTTTTAATCTCTCCATTTAATTTCACAAGAAATAAGCACGTTGCAATGAGAGCAACTTCCATTCTATTTCTAGTTCCTTTTTAAAGTTAGCTAATTGAGCTGGGGGAGGGGATTTGGGGCAATATGTGATCTCAGTGCTTAGAGCTGTCAAGAAAAACCTCAAGGGATTTCTAAAGCATCATTTCCTTGAAGTTTCTGGTGAGGAAGAAAAGCTGTAGAAGGCATTTCAGGAGAGAAAGAAAATGCCAGCTAGAACTGTAGAAATGCTATTTTTAGCTAAAATGTATCAGAACAAAATGGAATGACATTCTAATTAATACTGAGGTTTAATGTAAGTCAAAAAATGGAAAGGAAAGCAATGAGGTGATGTTGATGCCTATTACCCAGTGTATTCACTATTCTCCTCATAATAAAACTATCAGCTGATTCTTAAATTCTTTTAAGTGCCATAGATTTTATCATGCAAAAAAAAATAAATCTACAGCCAATCCATGGAATGATGTGGTTTTGTCAATAAGATTGATTTATAGTTTGGAAAAATGAGAGCAATTCTCAAATCCAATTAAAAAAAAATGTATATATTTAATTCTATGCCATTCAGCAGGATAACACCACTAGGAATATATATTAAAATATTTTGAGCCCTAGGAAAAAATCTGCAGGTTGTCTCTGCATAAGACAAGCAAAGATGGGAGTAAGCAAAGAGTTTCTAGATTTCCAAGCTTCTAGCTGTGCAGCATGAGATGGACTCACTTCTGTCCATACTCTACCTTACAGAGAGGGAGTACAAATCTTCCCTTTCATGACTCTTCCTCAGGAGGTAGCTTCCATCCTGCCCATTGGAAAGCAGCAAGGCTTCTGCTGCGTGCCGGGTTAGATTATCGTGGTACCACCTGGGAAGACACAAGGGGTTAAAAGCATCTTTTGCTCAGCTCTAGCAGAGAGAGCTTCTGCTGAGTTACTGAGCTGGAGAAAGAGGAAGGGTTGCAACTACCACTGCTACAACTCTGAGTTACCGTCCTTCCCCTGGGCACGGGCAGGTTCTGCAGAGCTGAACCTCTGTTCCACATGCTCAGAAAACTATTTAACTTATGTTGTGTACAAAGTGCTGGCAGCTTGCTGACTCTAAAAATCCTGTAAATTCTATTTGCACCAGCAACAAGTTCCTCAGGTGGTCAGGTGAGAGCAATTTTGGGATCCTCTATTTTCAGCATCTGTACTTCCTGACACATCTACACCCTTTGGCACGTTTCCTCTTTTGGGGCAAACTCCTCCCAAACCCTCTATTTCCCACAGCCCAGCCCATCTGCACTGCTGAGATCTGCAGTTAAACATGTTTGCCCATGTTTAATATTTTGGGTTGTTGAAG
Organism: Corythornis vintsioides; assembly: GCA_025447755.1. Classification (NCBI taxonomy): domain Eukaryota; kingdom Metazoa; phylum Chordata; class Aves; order Coraciiformes; family Alcedinidae; genus Corythornis; species Corythornis vintsioides. Next base: position 16,723 of record JAOEGS010019065.1, read on the forward strand.
TGTAACCTTGCTGGGAGAAAGGACCAAAATGAACCAATGTAACTTGAGGTGAAAATGTAGGAAATGTTGCCAGTGTTGGTGCTTGGCCATGTGTGGTCTGAGCAATGCAGGAAAACATCTAAACACCTGCTTCATTTGATTTCAGTCAATTTCATTTTAAGTTTAAACTAAATTCTATGGAAAAATTCCACAGGGAGGGGGGAAAAAAATCCTGCAAAGATGATCACAAAGTGGTGTTTATGACTTTGTTTCCATCCCAAACGATTCACGCCATAAACACTTGATTTATTTCAATAGCAAAGGATTTGTTAGGAATGAACCTGAGACTAAACACAATAAAAAGCAGCATCTCTAAAAGGCTGGAGTGCCAGTCCTGGAAGAGATGCCACGTGCAGGTATTGATGGTAGTTTTAGACACACACCAGAGCCTCTGTTGCCATCCATGGTGGGGATACTGCACCCAGAGCACAGCTGCTTCTCTTTGTATGTGGAGTGGTGCTGAGTCTCCTTCCTCTTCCTCTGTGAGCCTGCAGCACTGGGCTCCAAGTTTATTCTCTTTGGTCAGAGAAATAGAGTTTGACTGGAAGCAGAAGTGGCTGATAACAGCAGTTTCTGGCGCCTGTGTCAGGGCAGCCCTCAAAGTGACACGAGTACACTCTTTGTTGCCACTGGAGTTGGCATCTCAAGGCTTGAACACTTTGACTTCAGTTGGCTGCCTATCTGAAAGGCCAGCTAGCTGATAAATGGCTTTAGAAGGCATTCCAGGAGACTTAACCCTGGGGAAGACCAGATCCATGTGAAACTTGATGCAGGGAGTGGGTTGCTGCTTGGGCTTGGACCATCTACACCACAGAACAGAATAACATTTAAAGATTCGAGTCCTATCCTCTGGAAAAAAAAAAAAAAAAAAGTGAATTTTTGCTGGTGGTTTTAATGGCGTGGGAGTTCAGATAGGTTTTCTAGAGAACCCACAGAAGGGTCAGAATGCCATGATAAGATATAGGTGGCACACAATCAGAACTGGTATTTATTAGACATCCTTTCCATGTGATGCACTGAAACACACACCTGTGTAAAGTACCTTGGATACAAGGCACCATTTAGTACAAAAAGTAATTGTAAAATAGAAGAACTAGGAAATGACATCAGAGTATCCAGCCTTCAAGTTCACATCTTCTAACTGTAGGCTTTCACTAGTTCAGCTTCTGCTTTTCACTTCCATTTTCTCACCCCCCTGCTGTCAACTGCCATTATTCTGATTTTCACCCATTTCTTTTACCCACTGTCCAGCTGTTTAATGTTAGTAAGGGCAAAATTACAAAATATAGACAAAGGAAAAAAAAATCTTACACCAATTTGCCCTGTGTCAGTCCTAAGAACTCATCAGTTCTCCAACTTTTATCACTATCTGATCTAGGCCTGTGGTCTAACTTCTCATTTCTTACTCAAACTAAGCATGAAATGCATTGTTCAGTCATCCCCAGCACTGTCCAACCTGCAGGAACATCCCACCTGTGCTGCAGGGGATGACCAAGAGCACTCAGCCTGCCAAAGGGAGAGTGGCTACAGAAATCTCCTCCCTCTTACCCCATTCCTTTCACCTCCAAAAGCCAGAAGGTGTCCCCAAAGCTGTGCTGTGCTGGGAAGGAAGCTGTGTGGCCACCCTGAGACAACAAGATATTCCACATTCTTGCTGCTTGCGCAAATACCACGAAGTGTGCTGTGGAATTCCCCCAGCTCAGCCCCACTCGAGCTCCAGGAGCTGCCCTTGGTGGCATCTACTGTTACCAGTGACTGCAACCGACTGACCCAAGTACTGCCCAAGCAGCCAGAGACACCCTCAAAGAAGAATCATGTCAGTTTATCTTTAAACCCAGGTGCTTGTATCTCTCTTGGCAATTTTCAGCCCTTCCTTACCAATATTTTGGTAGATGTAGGGAAGAAGATCATGAGGTCAAGTGTTTTTAACAGCATGTTCTGATTTTGAGCTACCTTTTCATTAGGCATTATTTCCACCTCCAAAGGCATTGACAGCCAAGCTGACAGTAATGGGAATTTTCACTTTGAACAGGAGTTCTTGTTTGACCACCTAATAAATATAGGCAATCTCAGACTGAACAGAATAGGGTTGGGTTTTTTTTCTTAAAAATAAAAAAGCCAAAGCCCTCTCTCTTTCCTTCTCTGGTTGTGGTGTGAAAGGATCTTTAGTGATGCCTGGATCTTTACTGGTAGTGAAGCCCTGGAGAAAAACAGCGTGTTCTGGTAAACAGCTGTAGATGTGTCTAGATCTTACAGTGACTCTGTATCTGATAATTGGGATTCTTAAGCCTTATTTCGTGATCTGTGTGTGTGTGTGTGCCTGCACCAGAGAGGATATGTCTAGTTTAGGGGCAAAACAAAGGTGGGGTTGGCAAAGATGAGGTGCTGGCTTCCCTGCACCCCCTGCCTAGAGCCCTGGGGCAGACTCCTTAAACAAACCCCGGCTTATCCTTAGCTTTGCGCCCAAACTCAACAGCATCTCCCACCCTGCCAGCTCCCGTCAGGTGTCCCGCTGCCCCCCGAGGGCCACCACTCCGCGGGGGGACTCCCCTTATCCCATCCCTTGGCAGCCACTTACCCGAGCGCATCCAGCTCCTCTTGCAGCGGCGCGGCGGGACGCGGCTCCCGGCGCTGGGTCATCGTCCCCCCCCGTCGGGGCTCGACGGCTGCCCGCGGCCGCCTCCCTCAGGATGTGCTGGACGGGGCGGGGGTGGCTGCGGGTTCCGGCACCTCCCCTCGGGCGGGTTCCGAGCCGCCTGGCCGTGTCCCGCCGTGAGGAAGCCCGGCCCCGACGGCGAGGAAGAGCCTCCCTCCCTCCCGGGGCTTTTTGGGGTTCCCCCGGCTCCTCAGCAGGGAGGAGCAGAGCCCACCAGGGTAGTCAGCGATGCCCGGTGTGCACCGTGTCTCTTCCACGCTGAAAAGAGTTTATTTTACTCGCAGAATAATTCCTGTTTCCAGTGACTTCCATCCATCCATCCTAGTCCGTCCTAGAAGCTCATATTTGGAAGTGTTTGGTGTGCATCTATTTTAGTTTAGAGGGATGCCCCTCACCTCATCTTTTCCTGCCAAAATACTCAGTGGGGAAATCTCTGGAGGTTTCTGGCTGAAGGCAAAATCTCGTATTTATTGTGGACATGTCAGGTGGTACCTGTTGCACCTGCCCAACCCTGAGGCTCCTGTGGGGTTTGTCACTTGTCGCCCATGAGCACAGATCATGGGTGGGGTTATGACCCAGGACCTGCTTTGCTGAGGCACCCAGCACCCTGACAAGCTGATTTCAGGTGTGATTGTCATCCCTCTTTGGGAAGGCTGTAAGCAGAAACACTGTCACACAGGAATGTCATGTAAAAAATTGCTGGAAAGACACCACTGAACAGGGAATGAGGTTGTGCCAGAAGGCTGGCTTCTGTGGATGAGAAATGTGTGTTATCAGATCAGTTCCCAGCCTTCCAAATGCTTTGATGATTTGCTGCCCACTAAGGGTATTTGTATTCCCAAGTGCTTGCTGGGCAGTAATTTCTATGGGCAAATTCTTTACTAATATCCTTAGACAAAAAGATAGGGCTCCAATGTAATTAAAAAAAAATAAATAAGTGGCAGGATGCTCTTTCCTAGTCACACACAGGAATGTTTTCACCAGGTGTCTAGTACTGAAAAGCAGGTTTTTCCAGAAAAACTGATATTTAAAGAGGGCAGAACCAGCTACTTCTTTTCTCCCAAGCAGTCATATGAACAGCATGCTCAGTGTGAAGCCAAGAGTCGTTTGGAACAGAGTCATTAAAAGTCTGCTGCTCCTGCTGCTCTCAAGTTATCCATTTAGGAAGAGCTTTTCTAGCCTTCTGAGGGGGAAAAGCTTCACAGAGTTTCTATATGTGAGATCAGATCCTCCTGCTGCTTGAGCACCTAATTGTGCTTTCACTGGCTCCTGTATGTGACTGTTCATCTCAGCAACCAAACATTCAGTGGAAAATACAGATTTCACAACGAAGCTGGGTGTTTATTTCCTTAATAGGAACAAATAATTTGATTGATTTGATTTTATTTTTAATTAAGGGATTTTTTTTTTTTGTTCTCTCTTTCTGAGTGTTCCCCTTCCTCTATCAGATTGTGATCTGATACTGGCTTTGGTAACCTGACCCTGAAATCCCCAACCTTTGGATAAACAGGTGCTTTTGATGTCTCCACAGTTTGTTTGTATTTGCTGGATAATTAATATATTATTGTTCTGTTCTGAGAGCTGCTTTGTTTGCAGCAGTGCTGAACCCATTCCAAGTTATCTTGTTTGTCCATCTTACTGAAAGAGGCAGAAAAGAGGTTATCAGAGTATTTGGGTTTCAGATAAAAAGGCAGTGAAAGAAAAACGAAGCAACTTCCAAACAAAGAGCCACAACTGGATTTTAGTGCGTTGTGAAGACATCTCAAGTCGTCTTAGTTCAGCATTGCAGCTCCAGGGTGGTTTCCATCCCTCCTCTACCCCACCATGCTCTGTGCACCAGCCTGTTGTGGTGGGACAGGGTTCCCATCTGGGAGCAGCTGCTTCCTCTCCCTCTGCACCTGAGGGTTTTTGCGTTTCCACAAAGCAAACACAGTTCAGCGTCAGGGTTTTGGTCCCTTTCCCCAGTGAGAGCATCCCCACGGCAGGGCTGGGTTAGTGGCCGGTTGGAGCAGTGCACAGGGCAGACCTGTAGGTAGCAGCAGAGCTCCAGGGCTTGGTGCTCAGCACAAGGCATCCCAGAAAGAAAGAGCAGAATAAGATGCCTTTCGGTGGATAGTTTGGTTTTCTTCTCATTTTCTCTCATCTGTCAGTCATCATAAACCAAAGTCTGATTTAATTAAGAAAAAAATAGTCTTGAAG
>JAOEGS010019067.1:0-12104 GCA_025447755.1 Corythornis vintsioides
CCAGGGCAGGGGTGGAGTCCCTGTGATCCCTGGAGGGGTTTCCAAGCCCCCCATGGAGCTGTGGTGCTGAGGGACACCGGGCAGTGGTGCCCTGGCAGTGCTGGGGCAATGGTTGGACTCGATGATACTAAAGATCAGTTTCAACCAAAACAATTCAACGATTCTTGCAATGCTTTCAACTGATTTACTAACAAATGCCAAGTGCAGGAGCAGAAGCCAGAGGAGTTGGATTAGTTGGCACTTCTTGGTAACTGTTCACTGCTCAGCTCTTAGCTCGAGGTGCAGAAGAATCATCCTCACAGCCCTGTCTGCAAAGGGAACTGTTCTCTCATGTTCCTCCTGCTCTGACATTCACTCCTCTGCAGGACCCAGTCTGTCCACCCACACTGGGAGGCTGCTGCTGGCAACCAGACTGGTGCTAAAAATAAAATGAACGATGTAAAATAAACAATAAACCCCCTAGTAAATCCATAGTGGGAGTGCATTGCTTCAGAAAGTTATATTCTTAGTAGTTTTTTGTCCGTAAGAGTTGGAGAGAAGTTTAATAATAATGTATTTTTGTAATCATTGGTGCAAATCAGCCCCAGACAACAGGAGTGTCGCAGAGAAAGCAGTGAATTAAGTTTGGAAAATTCTCAGATATCCATCTCGCCATACTAATAAAAATATCCTTTTATGAGGATGCTGTTTACTGCTCCTCGTGCTCAGAAAATAAACCAGAGGGGGACTCTACTTCTCCTTACTTGTTCAAAAATTAAAGGATGTGCCTCCTGAGCCTTTGGGCTTGGTTCTCCACAAGCAGGCTACTGCTGGAACCAAGTGTGGGCAAAAAACGGTTAAAGGGATTTGTCCATAAAATAGACTTTAAAAAGTTATTTCCTTTGGTGTTCCTTCGGGGTTTTCTCTGCAGTTAGGAAGGGTGGAAACCCATTTACACCTACGAGCCGGGGGGTGTCTCACAGAGGGTCCCTCGGCCGCAGGAGATGGATGTTTGCTGAGATGCTCGGCACGGCGCAGGAGCCGCTGGTGCTCGGAGCGGGCTGGCGGGAGGGCTGCGGTTCAGCCCCGGTCCCGAGGGGCCACTCGGGTCCCCGCCGCCCCCCACAACCCCGCAGCTCGCCTCGGGGGCACGGCGGTGGTGCCAGCGCGGGGCGGGGCGGCGTCCCGCTGCACCTCCACCTTTTCCTTCGAGGTACCTCCGATGGGTGGGAGCCCAAAGAATGGCGACGATGTTAATTAATTATAATAACGACGAAGCCCGTGGCTATGCCGAGTTTCTCCCCGGCCTGACTCGGCGGCGGGACGGTGCGGGGCGGCGGGTAGACGACACTTTGCGGGCTCTCCTCTCTGTCCTCCCCGCCGCTCCTCCAAAGCCCATCCAACTCCCACCAAAACTGCGGGGCGCGTCGCTCGGCGCTTTGTCCCCCGCGCCCCGGTAACGGCGGCGGGCTGCGGGCGGGAGGGCGTGCGGGAGGACGTGCGGGGCCGCCCGTCGCGACCGCCGCTGGTTCCGTATTGCCCGTCCCGGGAGGTCCCGCCCCCGCCCCAGCCCCGCGGGGAGGCTCCGCACCCGGCGCTGGGAGGGGAGGGGAGGGGGGGGACCGGGGAAAGGACGCGCCCCCCGCCCGGGGCCCGCGGCGGGGCCCCCGGATAAATCGGTGCCGGCCCGTCCGCCAACCGCCACAGGGGCGGCCGGGACGGGCCCAGCGGGGCGCCCGGCCATGGCGAGCCCCGCACGGCCGCGGCAGGAGCCGACGGCGGCGGCGGCGGAGGAGGAGGAGCGGCGGAGACTCCGCGGAGCGGCCCCGACGGGGGAGGCTGCGGGGGAGCGGCCGGTGCCTCCGGAGCCTCCGCGCCGCTGCGAGCGGCCGCCGTGCCCCGGCGAGCGGCGAGAGGAAGGGGAGGAGGAAGAGGAGGAGGAGGAGGAGGAGGAGGAAGCGGCGGCGGGCGAAGGCTGCTGCAGCAAGTGCAAGAAGCGGGTGCAGTTCGCCGACTCGCTGGGGCTGAGCCTGGCCAGCGTCAAGCACTTCAGCGACGCCGAGGAGCCGCAGGTTCCCCCCGCCGCGCTGTCCCGCCTGCACAGCCCTCCCGCCGACGAGCGAGAGCCGCCGCCGCCGCCCGGCCAGGACCCCCCGGCCCCGCCGCCTCCTCCCGTTCTCCGCCTGCTGCCCGAATTCCCCGACGGCGGGGACCCCGGCGCCGAGCGGCTGCGGCGGCAGCGCGTCTGCCTGGAGCGGCTGGCGCGACCCCCGGCGCCCACCGACGTGCGGGGCACGGTGCAGGTGCTGGGCAGCCCAGGCCCCAAGGAGGTGACGGTGCGCTACACCTTTAACGAGTGGCTCTCCTTCGTGGACGTCCCCGCCGTCCCGCTGCCCCCGACCCCTCCGGCCGCCGGCGACCCTCCGGCCGAACGCTTCGGCTTCAGCCTGTGCGTCCCGCCCAGCCTGCGGGAGGGCTCGGCCCTTCACTTCGCCATCCGCTACCGCGGCCCTCACGGCGAGCACTGGGACAACAACGGCGGCCGCAACTACACGCTGCGGTGCTGCGGCTGCCCCGGGGCCCGCCCCGCGCCCCCCCTCTCCGTCACCGCCGGCATCCCGCCGCCCCCCGCCGTCCCCCGCTACTGATGCTGCCGAAGGACCCGGGCCGGGCGGCTCCGCATCCCGAGCTAACCCGACACGGGGTTGGGCTTCGAGGGGGCGCTTCGGTCTGGCCGGCGAACCGTGGATGTGCAATTGCTGTGGAATCGTGGGGGTTTTTGGGGGGTTTGGTTGTTTTTCGGAGAGAACGAGGAGACTGAGTAGCGTGGGCTTGGCTTTCCCCCTGCTGAAGTGAACGGTTGAGGGCCGGATTCGGGCTGGATTCGTGATGAGTGTGAGGTGCACGGGGAGCTCGTGTGAAAACCCGGCGGCGATGCTCATTGCAGATCGAACTTGGGATCCCGGTTTTCCCGCTCTCGCCTCCATGTCAGAGACGCAGGACTGCCCTGCCCTGCCGTGCTTTGCCCTTGCTTTTTCTCTGTCACCGTGTTTGGAGTTCAACGGGCTCCGGAACAATGCCATTCACTGTCGTGGGCACCTGTCAAACCCGTGACGGGCTCGCTGCCCGCCCCACCTGCGCCGTGCACCGCAGGCGGCCGCGGGGCTGGATCCGGGGCTGCTCTGGTGTTTGTCACTCAGCACACTTCCCTACAGCTCCCGGGCTGTGTCTGGCTCGTAGCAGCCGACAGGGACTTCTGCAAACAGGTTTTTGCTTAAAATAGACTGCTGACTTCTTTTCACACGAGTGACAAGGCTGAAAGCGGGACAAAAGGAAGAGCCGACACGTTCTGCTGGTGCCGAGCAGGAGAACCTTGGTAACGCCTCTGAGGAACGCACTGTGAAGTGCAAACTGGTGCCTGTTTCACACCCACTTCTGTATTTTCTGTATTCTTTTTTTTGGGGAGCAGTGACCCCCACCTGGATGAACTTCTCACCGCCGCCATCCGGAGAGGGTGTTCCCAGCAGCGTGTGAGAACAAGTGCCTCGGTTCAGCTCTCCCCACGTGACATTTTGCACCACATTTCTCACCTATTTCTAATTTATTCAGCTTATTTGGCTACCTGTCCCTCAGCATTTCCACATGGCTGGGACAGGGTTTTGTTGTGCACACAGTCGGACACCCCGGCGCCGGACACGTGGAAACCCAGAGGTTGAGTGCTGCTGGTGTCCTGAAACTGAGCAATAAGTACCAATGAAAATGGGTTTGTAAGAATAAAAAACGACTTGAAAACCAATCTTTTTTTTTTTTTTTTTTTCCTGTAGTTCACAAGGTAACAGGACCCTGCTGCAGGGTGCAGCCTGGTGAGCACAGCACGGGGCGTCGAGGTGTTGGGGTGCCCCACTGGGAGATGCCACCCCTGAGCAGCACTCAGGGCTGTAACTGCAGGGAGCATCCTCCTGCCAGCCACAGGCAGGTCTCCCCAGGGTTGTAACAGGCATTTGGTGCAGGGCAGTGATGTGAGGAAGCTTTAGTAGCACAGGTGGAAAATAGGTGGGTTTTGGTTGAGCTTTGTTCTGGCTTCTCTGCAACTTTTGGCTCGTTTTCTTCTGAGACAGGATCTCGGCATTAGGGTTTGTCTTTTGGATGAATCAATAAGTAGGCAGGACACTGTCAGAATGAAGAAGGTTTTCTGACGTGGAGGCATCTTCTTCAGCAAGGCCTGGGAAGCCAATTTCCCTTTCTAAAGCAGAGCATACCCTGAGTTTTCTCAGGTCTTATTTCCTCTGAACATCTTAATGCCCATTATAACCACCCGGGAACAACCTGCTTCTTTAAAACTCCCTGTGCTTGCAAATAAACCTGCAGACAAGCAGCCTCTTGGGAGAGCTGGTGCCCACCCAGAGCTGGAGGCAGGGGGATTCCTGTGGAAAAGGCTCAGAGCAGAGGGAGCTCCACACTAAAGTTGTGCAGTTTTGCTGACACGGGCACTGCTTCTCCAACAGCCTGTCCCCTAACACCCGCCCCGCGAGCAGCGGGGGGGACACGGCCAGGCACAGAGGGGCTGAATTCCACCAGGAACTCAGACTCCTACCAGTCACTCCCAAAGTGCACCCAGGAAAACCTCACCAAGTCCCAGCTTCCAACAGAGGCTCTTCCCGTCGCTTCCCAAGTCAGGAGTGAGCTCCTGCTGAAAGCAGGATGGGTTTTAAGGGAGCTCCACTCCTCCCCAGGCTGGTTTTCAAGCTGTTGTGCATTAGGGATTACAGGAGATCTCATGGAATAATTTGGGATCAGTTGGGCCTTGCCTGGGATCACCGTGTCAATGACTGTGCTCCTAAAGCACGGAGCAGCATTAGGATGGATTCTGAAGTAGAATTAAATATTTGGGGCTTCTGGAGCTCATTCTTTATTCAGTGTTTTGCTTATTTGCTTTAGAGAAGAAGGAAACATTGCCAAAAATAAGGAGAGGGAGGAGGGAGCAGCCAGGTCCTGCTGGCTGTGTCCAGGCAGAGGTGAGGAATCCCAGCTAGCTGTGCTGGGTCTGTTTGCTGGGACACTGAGCTCTGGCATCCAGAAAACATGACTTTTATGTGGGCTCTTCACAAGTGGGATCTGAAGTTTTGGGACATGAAGTATGTGCCGAGGCTGAACAGGAAAATGCTTTTGAGCACTTCAGAAAATTCAGTCTAAAATGCTGCAAATTGTGTTAATTTGAGCACAAGGTTTTTGTGCTTTGGTAACAGGTTAAGTGCTGTTAATTATTATTAAGAAGTACTTACAGCAAAGGAAAAAGGGAACCTCCCTCTGAGGAGAATCAAACATACTCATTACTAGACAGAACCTTCTTGCACTTCCAAGATTTTCTAGAAGCACAGATTCCAAAGCAGGTTTTCCAGCACTGCCTGCACCCTGATCCCTGTGTTCATGGATCTGTGGGGCCTCACCAGAGATGACACTGGGCAGCAGTGTAGAAATCCAGCCTGGGTGCTGTGTGTACCTGTGTCAGCAAACACAGGGCTGCTGCTCGTGGCTGTAAGTTGAGATATGTGGTGCAATTGCAGCTGTATTCTGAATTAAATGCATTCAGACTGAAGCAGTTCTGATTCTATAAAAGCAAAAGGCTCACACTCTTGTGTGGCTGCATGACTGCTAGTGTAGTAGGTTATAAAGATGCAGAGCATAACTCTCAGAGGATGTGCTCAGAAACACCTTCCCTCCCCTAACAAGAAATAAAAAATGATAAACATTTGTTAGCACTCTCAGAAAACCTCCAGCTCCAAACACTTTCATTTTATGCAGATTTCTGTTGTTTTTGTTGTTGTTGGTTTTTTTTCCCCACGGATTAAGGGCTTAGGTAAGAAATAGCTGCCAGATGGTTTTATAGGTACATATAAACCCAAGAAGTTTAATAGAGTTGAAACTTTATAGTGGCTAACTGTGAAGGACATCAAAGCTAAATCTTCCTTAAGCAACTTTTTGCCACTTACATTTAAATTAAGATTTAAGTGATTCAGAAAAGGACTGTGAAGCTAAATTTACTTGGGTGTCATGAAGAACTGTGAACTTGCATGCAAACTACTTCTGTTTTATTTAAAGCTGAGGCTTTCAGTCCGTACTTGAAAAGCCTGGCTCCTGCTCCCACTGGCTTCCCTGGGATTTGGATGCAGCCCAAAGTACCCCAGGAAGGTAGTGGCAGTGATGGAGGTTGAATTGTCTGTTCTGCTGGGAGCCCTGTGCTGTGGGGTTAGGATAACAGGGCACTGTGATGAATGTTCAGAATGCGCTGTCTATGCGCAGCAGTAATTAAATCACCTTAATTGTTTTTCATGATTCTTTTTAAGAGAGGGAAAATTACTTGCCTCGGATTAGCATATTGCTAAAGACCAGTATAAATATTTATGGGGTGCATTCTTCCCCTAGAAAGCCTGTGTGCATTCTTCACAGGTCTCCATAGTTCTTTTCCTCTGCACACAGAAGAACAGTCATTTGAATGCACCACTTGCCATTGCCTCCCCCCCCTGTAAAACTTCAGCCCAGTCAGAAAGGTAAGTGGTTTAGAAAGAAGCAGCTGGTGCAACACAGTGATGCTATTTCATTTCTGTGTAAGCTGCAGAATCCCTTGGAGGTGTGTGTGAGTGTGTTGGAGAGTGGTGATTTTATTCCTCTTACCGTTGCAGAACACACAGCATCTGAAGAATTCCTTCCTCTCTTATTTTCCTGCTTCCACATTCAGGTCTCAGGCACTATTCTTATGTCTCAATTACTGAAAAAAAAGAGAAAAAGAATGTAAACTCTCAGTAAAAGAGCTACACACCTTCCTTCTTCCTTTTAATGAAGGTCACCAGGCAGAACATTGCTAAGAGTGGAATAACGACGCCTGTGTTAGGAGAGGTGGAACAAAGTGATCAGTGTTTCCTGACTTGACCAGTGGCAGGATTTCCCTGTAGATTGTTAAGGAAAACTCAGGCAAACAGCCAGTGCTCAGTGCTCAGTGCTCAGCTCCTTCATGGCTGCTCACCTATGGGCTGTGCTGGGTATCTGGAGAGGTGCACTGAGGTGAGGGGCTGGGGCTTCTCTCTCCCAATCATTCTTTTACCTGCTGACATTAGAGGGTGAAATAAACTTTAATAGCTGCAAACTTGAAGTTTTAATAGAAATAAGTTTTTAGAAATGTGAGCAGTAAGTTATCCTTCGTGGCCTATTTTGACATTGTACATGGAGCATTCACATGCTGCTCCCCTGGGTCCATTTCCAGGACAGCTGAACTTCAGAGACACTCGGGCAGCTGGAAACTGAGCTCCCAGCTGCAGGAAAATCTCCCGAGGAGCTGCAGCACCACCAGCAAGCCCATCCTTTAAGCAGTCACTAATGCTAAACAAACGGTTCTTTTTTTCTTTTGCTTTCAGAGCTTCCAAGTTTATGCCGTGAAAGTCACAACAAACTTTAGTGTCTGTAAACGCTCGAATTTACTGTGTACTGCTGAGGTTGTTTGGTGAGATGCTGAGATCACAGAACGTTTTTGGTGCAGCACCCAAGCCAGCTCGTTGTGCTGACACGGCTCCGGCGCGGGCAGGTGCCGAGCATCCCGCCATCCCAAGGAAACAGGCCCCCTTTCTGATGGCACCAGACCCTGTGCGTTAAGTCACGGGATGGTTCCTTTGTGTTTTCCCCGTTCCCCCTTGTTTACCCTGCTCTGACAAAACCCAGCAAAGCTCCTGGCAGGGGGCCAAGAGAAGAGCTTTAGCCAGGACTGCAGCGTAAACGGAACCGGGCGGCGCGGAAGGTGCGGCCCCCCCAAGAGCCCAGCGGCTCCCCCGGGGACCACGAGCACGTGCCCGGCAGGGAGGATGGGGCAAGGGGACAAGGACAGGCTGGTGAGTATCCCAGCCCACTGCTACGGTTAGTTCTCAGCTGCAGTTCCTCAGGAAGATGTGGAATCTTGAGTGTTTTCCTCCCGCAGGGTAGGGTTGCAGTGATGGAGAGCTTGGGGGGCTGTGGTTTTATACTGGGGATGTTGGGAGAAAGTTACTTAGAAGTGACAGCAGGCAAGGGAAAAAGCATTCCTGGGTGGGTTCCAATCACAGCTGACAGGCACACAATTAACACTAGTCAAAGCAGCACTGAGATGCGTGTGGTAAGCAAAGGGAACACTTGGATCTGCCCAAGAGAGGGAACAAACACCTGCAATAAATGCTGATGAACAGCTTTGCACCTCTGGAGTCACCCCTCTCTATAAATTAGGGCTATGCTATTTGTAAGGATGTTTATTTTGTTTCCTAGCATACATTCTCAGACCTCAACGTGGTCGAGTTCAGTGCTTGTTCCAGCAGTTAAGCTGTTTTACACAGAATTTTGCTGTACTGGTTTAGGAAGCAAGTCCCTCAGAGTATAAAACTGGCAGCCCTTCCAAGCCTGCAACCTCCAGAAGTGTAAGATGTTATTAAATTTCTCTGAGTTCCCTGGAAGCTGAAATAAATAAATAAATAAATAGTAATGGAACCTTTCTTCCCCTGCACTTGCATTGTTAAGTGCACTTAATTATCCAACTGTGAATGTGGAGATTGAACATACAGAATCTAATGCATTCTACTTATTAGAACAATTAAATTGCATTTTAATAAAGTGTTCACTGGAAGCAATTTACATTGCAACACTTACACACCTATTAAGAGGAGAATTACTGCCTTTGATTGGAAAGTGAGAATGGGAGCTCACTCTGGATCAGACACTTTGGCTGCCCTCTGCTCCACTGTTACTGCACAGTATGAACAACACAAGTTCTAAACCAAGATGAATTTGGAGAAGCAAGAAGAATAAGGAAAAGTTTTTAAAGGCCACAGTGTCCTGGAACTGGTTTTGTAAAAAACACCCACCACGATGCCCTTAAAAAAAACCCAAATAATTTGTGTTTTTTTTTTTCTGTATGCCATTAAAAGCTCTGCACTGTTGATTTTTTCTGCAAATTTCTAATAGAAAATAAATCCAAGCAATGACTTGAACAGAACCTGATCAAAATTTTTGCTTGCCTTTTTTTAACATATTGTCTTAAAAGTGTTGATTATTCTGCTGATGTAATAATAACCAATAAAACACTGTATTGAGTGTTCCACTTCTTCTAGGCAAAGCTTGCTGCCAAGTCATAATTCAAATAAATTATTGTTGTAGTTGGGTTCTTCTCCTGCAAGCTCCAGGCCCTTGGTGAGAAACCTTGCACCAGGTGATGTGGAGCTTTCCAACAGCTGCACCCAGCAGGTTTAGAGAACAACTCAGTGAAAAGACATTTTTAAAGCTGCCAAGCCTCAGGAAGCAAGTCTTCCATCTTCTGAGCTGTTAAAATTGGGATGAGACTGGTTATTACCTCTTGAACTAAAGAACAGAGGAGTGAAATCTTTATGTTACCTCCTGATGCTCTCTCCTAAAACCACACAGTGCAGGGTGTGAGACTTCTAAGTATCAGTGTCCTGGAGGTGATAACTCTGTTTATCTCTGGTTTTAACATTCCAAATGAACTCTGTATTAGTAATTTCATGCAGATGCTGTGCATTTTTAAATGAAACAGGATCAATGAGAACTCAGTAACTGGGTGAGGAGTTTTAACTCTACCACACCTTTTGTGCTCAGAGAGAGATGAAATCAGCAGATGAATAATGGGTCTGATTACAGGTAGTTTAATGAAGTTTTATTGTTGAAGTAGGGCAGGAACTACTCCATCACATGGTACAGACAAGCACACAGATCTCAAGACTACCTTACACTCTATTATAAATCACAGCAATGTACTTTAGAACGTGTGAACCACTAGAAAATAGTACTTTGGTTGCCAAAAATGGAGTCTCTCAGGCATTTCTTCTTCTCAACAGAAAAGCTCAGGCATGTGCAGTGAGTTTATGCATCTGTATGTGGCACTGTAGGATGCTGAAGATGGTCCAGTGTTGCTTCAGGATCAGAGGCTTCTCACAGCTATGTGTTCTCTGCACTCTCAATAACCAGCTTCTGCGTGGAATACAGCTGGCCAATAGTCACCTGCAATCAAACCAAAGTGTCAGAAAGCACAGCAAACAGGTTGTCATTTCAGCTTCACAAGAAAAATTACAAGAACCCCAGGAACTGAGTTGCCCATATATTTTTTATTACGTTTTTTTCTTTTTTCTTTCAAAAAGCATTTATAATAATAATATAAATGGTGTGGTCTGGCATCATTTTCCCTTTGGAGCTCAAATTTAATGTGCCTTACAAACAGCTCCAGAGTCAGTTCAAGCAGTACACACCCTGGCACTGACCTGTTGGTGGTGGGATGGTGTTCACACCTCCTATCTGTGCTCTCTAGTGCAATCAGAGAGTGAAAACAAGACAGAAATGCAACACTGCTGCTTTGCTTCCTCTTGCTCTTTGGTACTTTCTAGTCTGCATCATACCATGGGTGGGTTGAGTCAGACATGCAGCTCTTTGCTGGATGGTGGAGATGTGGAAGGAAGAAGTTTCATGCAAGCAGGAGACAACACTTAACTTTAAAAGCATGAATTCTGGAGTCCTCATATCTCCCAATGCCTTCTCCCATCCCTACTTTCTCCCCTGGGTACTCGGTAGCTCTGAGTCCTTTTCACACACACAAAAAAAAGTGCATATATTTAATTATGGAATGAGGACAAAAAGGCTAGATGCTTAATTACCCCAAGCACAATATATGTGGTAGGCTTTAATACTGCAGAAATCGTGCCTGGCAGCAAAGCAATAAAAAATGAACTTTTCCAGCATTTTTCATTCACCATTTTTAAGGGGAAAAAAAATCACAGTGGCTCTTAAATGAAGACACTCATGTGGCACATGCCCATAACCCCTAAACAGCATTGCCTTTTAGGAAATGAACTATTTCATCTCAACAAAAGCAGTGATTTTCACCGAGGTGTTGATCACAGGGCAGCATCTCCGAGCCCTTCTCAAAGAGAAATCCTCCTCTCCAGCCACTCCTCCCCTCTTGGCACCCTCGAGTTCCACCTTTGCACAACTCTGAGTGCTTGTGCATTCCTGCTGGAGGATGCTGCATGGAGATCAGCTGGACCAGAGGCCAGCCAGCAGCTCTGAGCTGCCAACAGTGTCTGCTCAGGGTCACGTGCAGCCCTATACACTTTAGCTGCTGCCTTTACCACCAACCATGCTGCAGGACTTCCTTTTTTGTATACTGTGTCCTGGAGCCCAAAGAATCTTTAATCCTTTCCCACACAGTGCAGCAAATTTAACGGGAGGCTCAGAGGGATTTACAAAAATGCTGAAACCTGAATTGTGGGTTTTTTCTCTGGCCCAGCGGGGAGGTGGATGAGATGAGTACGTGACTTCACAGCCAGTGGGGCAGCCAGTGGGGAGGAGAGAGGGCTGAGCTCTTCTTTACCCTCCTGGTGCCAAGGGCTGCTGGAGCAGCTGCTGCCCCCCTGGGCACACTAAACCCAGAGACTGGAGCTGCTCCCCTGCTACTCAGCAGACCCATGTGGGTTCCAGGCACCAGTGCTGGGCTGGATGCCTGTACTGGGCTGCTGGGGCTTCCCCCCTTATGGTTTAAGCTAAACTTTGAAACATAAGGATTTTTAAACCTCTAGCCCTCAGTTTCTAACATTATGATCAAGACTTTCCCACGAGCTTCAGAGAAAATAAATAGACTTTCTGTTTATAGCTGCTGAAGAATTCACGTGTCACCATCCCCAGCAGCTGGGCTGCACCAGCACCCACCCGACACTCAGTGACCCTCTGAAGCACAGAAGCACTTGGGTTGGAACAGACCTTGAGCATCATGGAGTCCAACCAGCCCCCAGCACTGCCAGGGCACCACTGCCCCATGGCCCCCAGCACCACGAGGGGCTTGGAAACCCCTCCAGGGATCACAGGGACTCCTGGGACAGCCCTGGACAGCCCTGCAGGGGAAGAAGTTGTTCCTCAGCTCCAACCTAAACCTCCTCTGGGGCAACTGGGGGAGTTCCTCTTGTCCTGGTGCTCCAGCCTCCTGTCAGGAGCTGCCAGAGTCTCCCCTGAGCCTCCTTCTCTCCAGGCTCCACAAGCCCAGGTCCCTCAGCTGCTCCTCCCCACACTGCTGCTCCAGCCCCTTCCCCAGCTCCACTGCCCTTCCCTGGCCA